>APFE030249525.1:8111-20333 GCA_000404065.3 Pinus taeda
AACTTACCAGCTGAAGATTCCACATGGGAGGACAAGAATTTTATATGGAAGCATCAAGAACTACTCAAGCGTTGAGGACAACGCTTTTTGAAGGAGAGGGGCATGTTAGGCCCCTATACTACTAGTGTAACCCCTTATTGTATTAGTACAACCCACTTATTATATTGATATACCCATGTAGTGCCCATATTGTTACTATTGTGCCCCATAGAAGCCCACTATTGTTATTATTGTGCCCTTACATTATTATTGTTATGTCGGCTCTGATTATGTTATGACCCCTTAGACTCCTATATATAGAAAGGAGGTCTTTTCATTTGTATCATCCAAGAATTGTTCATTTATGTAATGTAAAGGAGGTTGCCCCCTCGAAGAGGCTGAATTCTAAGGCATTGATCTATCTTTTCTATCTTTTCTTGAGCTGGTTTCATAACACTTCTACACAGAGATCTCCTTTTGAGACCTGTTTTGGTTTCAAACCAAGGTCTCCTTTGGATTTTGTCTTTGGTAAAGATACCATGGTTGATGGACACAGTGATGTGGAGAAGGCAACTAGGTTCATTGAATACATCTAGGAGATCGATCAGGTAGTATAGGAACAACTGGAAAAGAGCCAGGCCAAGTACAAGGTTAGGCATGATAAGCATCGGATGGAGCATAGTTTTCAAGTTGGAGACCAAGTCTGGATGTATATCAGCAAGGATAGGATGCAAGGTGAAGGTAAAAATCTAAAGCCTATCAGGTATGGACCTTTTAGGATACTTGAGAAGATTGGCAAAAATGCTTTTCGCCTTGATTTACTAGCTTACATGCACATCTACTGAGTTGTAAATGCATATTGCTTGAGATTGTTTGAACCTTCAATGATTGAGGACCCTGAAGAGCAGAGTCAATTGCCTTCTATTGATGACCAGCTACCTGAATACCTCAATGAGTTGGAGGAAGACACAGTGCTAGACAGGAAGGTGAGGACAACGCGCAGGGGAGATGTTGAATACCTCAGGATTGGGCTCAAAGGTTAAAATCCGAGCAGCGCAAAGTGGATTGAGATTGGATAAGTGAAGAAACAGTGTCCTCACTTAGTCGATGCTTGAAAACCAACTTTTGGTGGTCCAAAAGATTTTTCAGTGGGAAGGCCGTGATCTGAATCGGATCCATAGAAGACTGTCAAAGAACCATGACTGTATCAGGTTGGGACAAACCACTAGGAAATCCAAAACAGCGATAAAAAACACCCCTAAACCAGTGGTAATGGCAACCAACGTGGAACAACGAGGACCTCGGTCAAAGCGCGTTGACTGAAGCCCATGGAGACCTCGCAGGAGGCCAAAGTAGCCCCTGGGAGCCCCGGAATGGGAAAAGGAGGAGGTTTTTGAAATTGCGCATCGTTGGGCGAACAAGGCCAAAATGGAAAAGCCTGAGCACTCAGTCACATCGGGAGCCAGAAAACCACAAGCGGAAAAAGGTAAAAGCGCTAAAGTACAAAGGCGAGATCCGCGCTCTGGAAACCGGCGGTTTTTATCGGGGCGCCCTTGAACGGTAAGAGGTTTTGGATGAGAGAAGAGCGATTCCATACACTGATTGACGCGTGGCAGGCGGAGGTGAGAGAAAATCGTCGTTGATCACGCGCTATTGGTCAAGCAAGTCAACCGCATGAAACGTGCGTATGGCATTGGATCTAGGAGACTCAAATCGGACGACTTAGATCATGCCCGATGGAGGAAACGGAATTGACAGGGAATTAAGCCGCGTTTTAAAGGGATTTGGAATCTGTTTGACTGCCACGGTGGAGGAAAGACTCATCCATGACGTAATTGAAGAAATGAACCGACGAAGCATGCTGGCGCCATTTAGAGGAGGACAAGTGGCCACTCTCTGAGCGTTCATGATGACGCCGAATAGGGAACTCCAAGCATAGCTGTAGAAGTGGAATCGACAGAGTCAGAAGAGGAACCGAACAAGCATAGGGATCGAATGGCTAAAAGCCATGAATAGAGACAGTCGAATCAGTGAAGTTAGACACAGAAAGACAGAAGTCGAGAGACGAAGAAGTGGAGCAGTGAACCTAGAGAGGAGGACTGAACACAGAGAATAGTAAAGCAGAGCAGAAGAGACAGAGGGCCAAGCTGACCAACGATAGCATCGAGCACCAAAGAGCTTGAAGATTCAAGCCTTCCCATAGAGGAATCTGTCTGGATTGAGCATCACATTTGGCTCTTTCCACTGTAGACCATAAGGTCACAGAGCTGGTAGGAAGAAGAAGAGTCTGTGTAGTCCAGTGGCTTGGGGAATCCAAGAAACCACCCTGCCAAGCAAAACCTGCTTCAGGTGAACTCACATTGAGTCCTTGTATTGTAAATTCTCTGCCCAAAGGCACAATAAAACAAGGCCACCACTGAAAGTTGGACCAGAGATGTAGCCCTGGAGAATAGGGTGAACTCCTTATTAAAATTGCTTGTGTCTTTGTGTTTGCTTACTGTATTTCTCCGCTGTCTTTCCATTTTATTGTCTGTGTATTGGCAATCTGATCGATTCGTTGTTTCAATAACACAGAACACACACCAGCACATGATTCTGTAATACCTTAGTTTAATAAATCTTTAACTAATGTCACTCATAGGGTGAATATCAGATTATTTGTAGATGAGGTTGAGTTAGATATAGTTCCATTGGATATATGTGGTATTGTTTTGGGAAGTCCATACTTGTATGATAGGAAAGCTATTTTCTATAGAGCTGAAAATAAGTATCAACTCAGTAAAGATGGAATGGAATATTTTGTAAGAGCTCATAAACTCAAAGGTAACTATTCTCCCATAAATTTAGGATAGATGAAAAGAATTGTGAATTCAAGTAAGCAGTTTTTACTAATGGTTGTAAAGGCAAAGGCTCTTGAAAAATCCAATGCATTTGAAGGCTGTGATTCTAAACAGAAAGCTAATTTAGTTAAAGTTGTTTCAGAGTATGATGTTCTATTTCAAGAACCAAAAGGTCTGCCACCCAAGCAAGAAATAGTACATGATATTTATTTGCAGCAAGATGCTCCATTACCTAACATTGGAATGTACAAGTTGTCAGCTTTAGAGAATGCAGAGATAAAGAAGCAGGTACAGGAGTTGCTCGATAAAGGGTTTATACGACCAAGCACATCACCATGTGGATCTCCAATCGTGCTGGTGAGAAAGAAAGATGGTTCGTGGAGAATGTGCATTGATTATAGACCACTAAATAAAATAACAATCAAGAATCGTTATCCTCTTCCTTGTATTGATGATTTATTAGATCAATTGAAAGAAGCAGTTTACTTTTCTAAGTTAAACTTGCGAAGTGGTTATCATCAGGTCAGAGTTGCAGAATAGGATGCATGGAAGACTGCTTTCAAGACAAAGCAAGGACTTTATGAATGGTTGGTTATGCCCTTTAGCTTAACTAATGCTCCTACTACATTTATGAGAGTTATGAATGATGTACTTAGACCATTTATTGATGATTTTGTAATTGTTTATTTAGATGACATTCTTGTTTTTAGTAAGACATGGGAAGACCATGTAAATCATGTGAAGTAGACTTTAGATGTTTTAAAAAAAAGAAAATCTCCATGTCAAAACGTCAAAATGTGAATTTGGCAAAACATCTTTAAATTATTTGGGTTATATTGTAGGGGGTGGTGAATTGAAGATAGATCCCTCTAAGGTTGAAGTCATTGTAAACTGGCCTAAA
The DNA here is from genome assembly GCA_000404065.3 of Pinus taeda. Classification (NCBI taxonomy): domain Eukaryota; kingdom Viridiplantae; phylum Streptophyta; class Pinopsida; order Pinales; family Pinaceae; genus Pinus; species Pinus taeda. The sequence goes on from APFE030249525.1 coordinate 11,832, forward strand.
CCCAAATCTGCTACAGAGGTTAGGAGTTTCCTAGGGGCAGCACAATATTGGAGAAAGTTTATTGCTAACTTCTCATTGATTTCAGCTCCATTACATGCTTTAACAGGATTGAAATAGGTGTTTCAGTGGGGAGGCAAACAACAGAAAGCCTTCGACACCTTAAGAGAGAAAATCAGTACAACACCAGTACTAGCACTACCAGATCTTCAACATCCATTTGAGATTGAGACAGATGCCAATCACTATGCCATGGGAGCAGTGTTGATGCAACACGGAAAACCCATATGCTATCATTCTGAGACATTTACTTTTGCAGTAGTTAATTATCCCACATATGATAAAGAATTGTATGCATTTGTACAAAGTGTGAGAAAGTGGAAACATTACCTAATGGGTAAAGAAACAATCATACATACAGATCATCAACCACTTCAATATTTGCACTAACAAACTAAATTGCAACAATCAAGACATTATCGGTGGATGGGTTTTCTACAGCAATTTAATCTTGTCATCAGATATAAGTAGGACATACACAATAAGGTTGCAGACATGTTATTAAGACCAATCATAGATGCATCTACTATACTTAAGCATAACTCAGTAATTCATGAAAGTTACATTGAACAATATGCTCAAGATGTAGATTTTAAAGATGCATATGCAACTTTAAGTCATTGCAAGCAAGTAGAAGAATTAAATTATTATGTAAAGGACCAACTCTTATATCATTTGGGAAAGTTATGCATTCCATAAACTAAAAGAGTTAACATAATCTAAGAAGCACATACTTCTCTCATATCAGGTCATTTTGGTGTAAGTAAAACAGTTGCACAATTACAAAGGTTCTGTTATTGGCTATGAATTCATGAGACAGTTTCTAGATATATCAAAGGGTGTACTATGTGTGCTACAAGCAAGCCCAGTAATAGAAAATTATGCTTGTACACTCCACTTCCAATTCCTTCTCGTCCTTGGGAAAGTGTTTCCATGGACTTTGTTGGGGATTGCCAAAATCTAGAAAAGGTCATGATTATTTGTATGTTGTTGTGGATAGGTTCAGTAAAATGTGTATTTTGATACCATGTAACAAGCAGGTTATAGCTGAACAAACAACAAAGTTGTTCTTTCAGAATGTATGGGTTCATTTTGGTTTAACGACTTCTATTGTATCTGATCGAGATTCTTGATTTGCTGGGAAGTTTTGGTCAAATCTATGGGAGTTGATGGACACCAGGTTGAAGAAGAGCACAACATTTCATCCACAAATAGATGGTCAGACATAAGTGGTCAGCAGGACAGTGATCCAGTTGTTCATAGGTTATTGCAGCAAGCATCCCAAGCTTTGGGATGAGCATTCGTGTTATGTGCAGCATGCTTACAACCATGCCAAGCACTCTTGTACTCAGAGATCTCCTTTTGAGACTTGTTTTGTTTTTATACCAAAGTATCCCTTGGATTTTGTCTTTGGTAAAGACATAGCAGTTGATGGACACAGTGATGTGGACAAAGCAACCAAGTTCATTGAACAAATCTAGGAAATTCACCAAGCAGTATAGGAAAAGTTGGAAAGAGGTCAAGCCAAGTACAAGGCAAGACATGACAAGCATCGGGTTGAGCATAGTTTTCAAGTTGTTGATCAAGTTTGGCTGTACATCAGCAAAGATAGAATGCAAGGTGAAGGTAAAAAACTAAAACCAATAAGGTACAGACCTTTCAAGATACTTGATAAAATTGGTGAAAATGCTTTTCACCTTGATTTGCCAACTTATATGCAGATCTATTTAGTCATTAATGCAAAAAACTTGAGATTGTATGAACCTTCATTGATTGAAGATCTTGAAGAGCAAATTCAGTTGCCTTCTATTGAGGGTCTGTTCCCTGAATATCTCAATGAGTTACAGGAGGAAACAATTCTGGACAGGAAGGTAAGAACAATGTGTCAAGGGGATGTTGAGTACCTGAGAGTGGGACTCAAAGGTTCAAATCCAAGTAGAGCTCGATGGATGGAAATTGGACAAGTGAGGGTGCAGTATCCTCACTTGCTCGAATGCTAAAACCAACTTTTGGTGGTCCAAAAGCTTTTCAGTGGGAAGGCGTGATCCAAAATGGATCTTAAACCCTCTAAATCTCTAAGTCTTCAAATATCGGAAAACAATATCGCATGGAAAAATAGTGAAAGAATGGCGGAAAAGCCAAGTTAAACTGAAAGCGAAGAAACGCAACCTTAATGACCTAGAGCCGTTGGATCTACGGGATCAACCGATGAGATTGAATCGCATCGGAGAAAGCCAAGCAGTATAAACAGGCCTTAGCCTTAAGAGAAATGTGATAGAGATACAAGCAAAACAACGTGAACCGTTGATCGAGCGCATAGATCAACAGTCTAGATCACTACTAATATCGCATGGAACCAAAGGGATGACTTAACACAAGCAGACCCGAAGGAGTTATGAAATAAAACAACGAAGGGTTGAGTTTCGTGGTAAGCGGTATTTCGGGCAGGCTTCAGGCAGTAAGCAATATTGGAGAGGCTCTGCCCAATTCCATACACCGGCTGACACATGGCACACTGCAGGAGAGAGAAAACTACTTTTTCAGGCGGGTAATCTCCGTGCAAGTGGGCCGCCCGAAATGATCGTCAGCCGTCGGATTGAAGGTCGCAGATCAACAGCGGAGATTGCATCGCAATATCACATCATGACAATATATGGGAATGGACCATGGCCCGTGGCACTGCGAAGGGCAGATATGCGATACGCCAATATCTATGATCGGCGATCGACGAGTGGATTGGAAAGAATACAAAGACCCGCGATATGTGACATGCGATAGACCCGGACCCGATAAGGATTATAGGTCGGATTTAAATATATTTAAAGTCCGGTTTTTGCGGATTTCTTTATATTTCCCCATGTATTGATGTTTGACCCATAGCCGATGTGACTTGCGATTACGATCAAAGTAGACCCGACGGGGTTTATTGGTGTGGCTGTATAAAATTTGAAGTCCACTAATAAGCGTTTTTCCTATGTATTTCTGTGTATTTCTCTGTGTAAATAGAGAAGCAATTCTTTGGGGATTTTCATCCACGCTGGTCCTTTCCATTTGAAAACAATTGGCCACCATACCTTAGAGTTTCGCAATGATTGTTTAACCCTCAACAGGGATTTGAATGGACAGCAGCCGAGAGCCAGAGAGCCCGAAAAGGAATGCAAACCGACAACGCCGATAGGCTTAAAAGCCATTCAATGGCAGCACAAAAGGAGATAGTTGAAGACAGTGATAGAACGACAGTCAATCAGTTAGATTGAGGCAGACTGAATAGAGGAAAAGGATAGAGGGAGAGTCTGTGCACTCTTTTACACTCGAGGTTTTCGAGCAGATCCCTCTTTGATGTCACTGTTGGCTGAGACTATGTTTTGAGCTCACCCTTGTAATAATATGTTCTTAAAGAATTAATATAGAGTTCGGCATTGAAAGTTGGACTAGGAGACGTAGGCAGGAATTCTGGTGAACTCCTTGATTATTTGTTGTGTTGATGTGTGTGTATGTTATGTTTTCTAACTGCTCATTGTCTATATTATTTGCAATATTTTCGATCTGTTGCACTAAGTAATATAGGCGTTCCTGCACGAGTCTGTAATACCTTAATATTGATTTAAGATCTCATTTTCATATTACTCCATGCCAATGATAGATCACAACAAAAAATCCACATGCATATGCCATGCATGGCAAAGCTAGTGAAGGAAACATACATGCAACTTGGTACCTGCAAGCAAATATGATGTAGTTATTGATCCTGACGCCCTCTTGCGCTTTCCTGCTCTTCCTTTTCCTTTTTGCTCCAAAAATCCAAGTATGCCACACCCTCCAAGAGTGCTCCAAGAAAAATCTAAGTCTCCAAGTGTATGGGAGAGAGAATAATGATAGAGCTCCAAAACTAAATTGACAAAAGGTTACCAACTAATCCTCAGAATCCTTTTTATGAATGAGGCCTCTATTTTATTCATTTTCCTCCTCACATGCAACTTGTGACCTTTCACCTCCTTTTTCTCCTAATTTCCATTATTTTCATAAATAAATGTGCCAAAAAAGCCATTTTTCCTTTCCAAAGCCTTATCCATTGCATTTTCCAATTTCCTTAGCCATAACCAATCACAAGTGATCCCCATCACTAGGATTCTACCCAAAATTCAGCTTGGAATAAGTGTCCCATTATCCGTAGTTATTATTTTGACTTTATTTACTTTTATTACATGGAATTTCAACCAGGGCTATTACAAATTAAAAAGGAGGTTAAAAGGTTACTAACTACTAAAATGATAATCCATTTAATATTTTCAAATTAGATAGCCAATATGGTCCCAATAAGGAAAAAGAGCAGAGAAATCAGAATTTGCATATATTTTAGGAATCTAAACAAAGTTTATTTAAAAAATAATTATCCTTTACCCAAGATGGACTGCATTTTACAGAAAGTAGTTGGGTCTGAAAGAGTTTCTATGCTCGATGGATTCTCCGGATATAATCAGATACTGGTAAATCTAAAAGATCAAGATAAAACAACCTTTACTATACCATGGGGTACATTCATGTACTCAAATATGCCATTTGGGATCATGAATGGCCACTTTCCAAAGAGCAATGGATAAAACATCTATTGATGAAAGAGACAAGTTTGGAACAAATAAATACAGAGGTTTGTTACCGCCACCCTTTTGTCATAAAATGACTCAAGAATAGGCTAGTCCAAGGAATCTAGAGGTATTCTACCTCCACCTGCTATCAATTAAGGGAGCTTAGAGATATGAATATCCACCCTCAATCAACACCAGGGAGTCCAAAGGCTTCACCTCCACCGTAAATTAATTTACCACAGTGGGTCCACCCAGTGAAGGGAATTGAGAACCTACTTCCAAAATAATGAAACAAGCAAAGGAGATTGGGAATTTTTTCTCTTACTAGGAATACAAGGAACAACCTCCAACCTAGTTATCAAGGAATTCCGTTGAAGACCATCTCCCCTCTCTAACCCCATGGTATCCAAATAATTTCCATCCCCACCTAAATGAATTTCCACCAGTTCTCCTTCCACTCAACCAAGATACATTTCCTTTTTTTGAGAGTTGTAGATGTGCAAGACTATAATGACTTAAGTTGTTTTGAATATCGATCTTTGTAGTCTACTATATACAAATAAAACTTACTGACAAATTCTCTTTCTAGGAGAAGTTTACATCCATCCCGATAAATTAGCAAACACAAGCTCCTGAAACTACAGATTGGTTATTTCACCATTTCTAGGTAGTGTCCTTCATGCAACTTGTGGTCATAATTCATCACTACTATTCTAGTGTTTCCTCCAAGTTCCATGTTTAGAATTCATTAGAAAAATATTCCTACACCATTCTCTATGTTCTATTGTTTATCCTGCGTTACAATCTCTTTCCTTAGCTAGTATAAGATTCCCCATAGCAGTTCGAATTCATGTAGTGTTCCTTCGTTTTCCTTCGTTTTTTTTTTTTACCTCAATTCTCACGCTCTTCCTCCCCCCCTTTGAGTTATTCTCCTCACATTCCTTCTTTGTATTTGCTTGAATTTGTTCTCATCCTCGTCTAATTCCTTCCAATTAACTCGAATAACACTTACACTGGCATCATGTTATAGGTACATTATTCCTCACATTTTCCTCTTCCATTGTCTCTCTACTCTTAGGTCCACACTTCCTCAGCCCCGCCCCATATTTTTTTGGTTCGTGGTGATAAAATGCCAACAAACCCCAACCCATTTTCCTCTACCTATCATGTAGTTGTTTGAATTCTACATCCTAGTGGTTATTTTCCAATTTGGGCCAAATCCTCTGGAACAATCAATGTTGCCCCATTTATCTTTCCATTTCCATATTTTTTTGTTAGTTATCATTGTCATCCTTAGTTTGATTTTGTGTCTTCCTGCCAAAGTATTGTAGGGAAATCACCAGTGCCACTTAATCCCCTATTCCTTTCTTTCCATATGTCAACCTCCATGGATTTAACAAAAAAGATCCAAAATATATCCCAAGTAGTAATCCTCCTTAGCACTGGAATTAATGTCCCTTGACTCAACCCATGTGCATATTTTTTTTCAAAATATTTACAACATTACAAAGGTGAAAATTGATCGGGGCTATTAGAAATCACCTACTAGACCTCCCCAAAATAAAACTCCAAAAGTGTAGTCGGGTTACCCATCAAGTGGGTCCACTTGATCCATCTACTCATTAAGTGGAAAGACAACCCGCAGGTCTGCTTCCTTGGACCTGTGGTAACTGTTGTTCAAATTGTGTATCAGCTCCCAGGCGAAACTCAAACTCATGACACTATTCACTAGTTTCTATATTCAAGCTTCTGTGATCCATAATTAATTAAACAGTCTTTCGGTAGAAATCACATGAGAGAATTTTTTGGCCAACGCGTTTCGAACCAACAAGTGTGGTTCATCATCAAGACCAGATGAACCTGGACCTGATGATGAACCACACTTGTTGGTTCGGAATGCGTCGGCCAAAAAGTTCTCTCATGTGATTTCTACCGAAAGACGTTGTTTAACTATTCACTGGTGTTACCAATGAACCACACCCTTTCCTAAGTGTCAAATCCTATGAGGGTAGGAAGGACCATCCCATCTCATTTATGATTTAGAATGTTTTGTCAACTCAAATCAACTGGCAACAAACAATGATGATGGTGATAATGGAGATGATGTCAAAATGAGGGGCAAGTGGAAAATGGATGGCTAAAATCTGGGAGGAAAAGGATGTTAGAGCCAACGGATGGAATCATGCACACACTATGCATCATGAGTGAAAAATGAGCTAATGAAGTATTTAAGACTTTACAGTTCGATGGATAGTGCTCTCCATAGGGGAGCGAGTGACAAACACATTAGAAATTTGTGAGCACTCTTACTTGTTAAGAAATTATTTCATGATGGGTTTCCTTTTAAAACTATGCTTCTCATGATGTTTGATTTTTATTTTTACTCATCATTTTAATGTCATATATTATATGTGTTTTTGCTAATTTTTTGTTGTATATATAAAAGCCATTTTTTGTCAAAATAAGTTTTGCGTTCAATGAACTAATATTATAGATGTACATGTGTTATATTACTTGTGAACGATCAAACATATTCACTCGTATTGATTCAATATTTATGTAATTTCAAAGATTTTGCAACTCATTGCCAACCATTTTTGAAAATTTCTGAATTAGCTTGGTCAAACAAACCCATTAACTTGGTCAAATCCAAGGGTGTGGGATGTTGCATGAATCTCAACCTCGAAACTTTAAGCTTCTCTATTTGGGCTTTAGGTTTGAGTATGCACACTGTACAATTGCATGATGTGAGTGGAAGTGAGATACCATTTCTCTAACAAATCCAAAGACCCACTATGGGCTAGTCTATATTTATATCTTGGAGTCTCACACTATGAGGCATTTTTAGTTTATCTTAGAGTCTCATTTTGGGATATTAGTATTGTCTCTGCCACATAGTGTGATAATTTCCTTGAAATGTGTTTGTGTGTTGTATATTATATATATATATATATATATATATATAATTGACTCTGTTTCAAAATTTAAGTAAACCTTATGGAGTATTAAATAAACCTCATTAATGAAGTCTAGATTTAAAAATGATAGATATTTGAAAATTAAATAAACAAAACATTGATTAAATATCAATCAAATTTTAGCCCACCTTGCCGCAACAGGTGTGTGTCATTTATGGGAGGGTATGAAATTTAATAGGTGTGTTGCATTTATGGAGAGAGTCTGCAATTTAATGAATGCATCGTCCCCACTTCCAACCAGGTCTGGAATTTAATGTTCTCTAGAACATTTTATTTTTTATTTTTAAACATATTTGATGATATTTTTTTCAAACATGATAAGTGACATGTAAAATAATTTTCAAACCACAAATTTGACGTCCAAATATTTAGGGTGACTTGGAAATAACACTTACAGTATTATGTAGGTATATTTGGTTTGTTGATTGGTTGGGTTATTGAGATAATTTCTCAACAAACAATCTCCTTGTTTGGAATCAGTTGGATCTCATAAGTGTCATAAATATGGGATGTATTTGTGTGATTTGGGGTTTAATTGAAGAATAATTTATGTTTGGTGTGCAATTTCTATTTTCTTTCTTGGTATCAGAGTTGGTAGCTTTGGGTTAACTCCTTAAGGGAGGGCCCAGGAAAATGTGAGAGGAATTTAACTTTTGTTGATGATAGGGAATTAGTTGTGTGGGATCAATGCTTGATGTGGGCATATGAATATGAAGATATCGTTCAGAAAGATTCTGTTAGGCCCCTATACTACTAGTGTAACCCCTTATTGTTATTAGTAAAACCCCCTTATTATATTGATGTACCCATGTAGTGCCCATATTGTTACTATTGTGCCCCATAGAAGCCCACTATTGTTATTATTGTGCCCTTACATTATT
>APFE030249538.1:15989-38927 GCA_000404065.3 Pinus taeda
CACTGTTTTTTAGATTTTGGACCAGGTCTGGAAGGAAGGGTTGCCCTAGGCCATGAGTGCAGCATCACAAACCATAATAGTGAGATTTGGAGCTATAACACTGCATTAAGAGGAACAACTGCAAGCTGTGAATTTTGTTCCTTTTCCTTTTCCTTTATTAGCTTATCCATTTCTTCTTCCATTTCTTTAATATGGGCAACTTGCTCCACTAGCAGCTTTAGCATTTCTTCTTTTTATAGCTCTGTCTCTCCAAGTTATTTAGCCTAGGGGTCTTCTGTTGTTGGCATCTTCAATTGCTTTTTTAATGCTAAAATATCAACATTCTTCTTTCTGATTATTTCTTTTGTAGATTTTGCATTTTCTGGATCAAGGCCTGCTTTGACTACCATTTCATTCTTCCCTTCTTTTTATCATATGCTGAAATGAGTCTGTGATGGATGGAGGAGGATTTCTTTCTGAAATGAGCTAATATGTTTTCATGAATGGCCTCATTCCTCTACTTGATTTCCTTATATCTCTGAAAAATGTCCAATTGCCTTTGTTCTGTAGATGTTTCAGGTGTCTGATGGGAAGTAGCTGGAATATCTTTTGTAACTGAGGAAGATGATGGAGATTTTGTAGTACCACTATCCAGCTTGAAAGTCTTCAAACCTGAGAGCACAATAGTACCTTGTGTATCCTCAAATGATGGAAATTATATTTTAGAACAGGAGCCTGATTTGAGCTTCTTAGTCTATATTTTAAATTCCTTCGCTAAGACTTCGGTGACTAGCGAATCATCCTCTCTTGCTCTCTTATTGTTGGCTTCTTGGGGCTTGACCCAGGTTTAGAGATGATTTAGCCAAACAAATCTCGATACTATTGGGCCTTTCAACAACAGCCCACAGAACGCGAACTGAGGTCTCAACCGAAGTAGTATGGGAGGGTGCTAGATCTAGGTTTCCGCACCCTAGAGATGTCTGATGAGTTCAAGTGGTTTGCGGTTCGACCATGCACACATGTCGCTATGTGCACTTACCCATACCTCACAACCTAAGATGTTGCCTTCACGTAGCCCTACTCGGGAGTTGAACATTGTTCTTACCCAAGCCTTGACTAGTATTCTATTTTTAGTTGATTAACGTAGCCTACTTGTATGCGTTTAAAGTATACTTAGCAATATAAACTATTCATACATGTGCTCGCAGTAAATAAATAGTATATTTGTGATTTACATTAACCATGCATAAATCCAGGAACATATACATGAATTGGTAACAAAACCTTTCTTTATTAATATCTTCTTTGGCTACAGACTTGAATCCGCCCTGCACACTCAGCAGCAGGGGTCCGTGCACTCAACTACAGACTACTAGGCCTCTCCGCACTCAGTTGCAGAACCTTCTCCTACTCTATGACCCGAGACACACTTAGACACTTAGACTCTTGCTCTTTGCTTCTATTTTCTCTCCCTTTACACTTAGAGCCTCACTCTATTTATACAATCCCATGGTCTGTGGACCACGGGTAGGCCGACATTACATTACAAAACTAGGGTAGACAACCCTGTGACTCTATCATACATTTCGCGCTCTGCACCCACAATTTGCGGAGTCTTTACAACAGTATTGGGTCAAAACTTGGGCTTTGAGCCCCAAAACATGCCTTGGGAGATTCCATGCCTAACATGCCCCCAACACAAACATTGTGACTTGCCCTTGAGTCACTCAGTTGGTGACGTGAACTTGGCGCTGAGTCCCTCCAATTGTTCTTTAACTGTACCGATTTGCTGCTTGCTGAATCTGATACCTTCGTCGTTCTAAGACCTCTATATTCGGCGTACTTCTCTGCATCTGTGTGTGCATCCCCTATATGTGTGTGAGCTTCCCCTCGATATTTGTCGTGATAGTGAAGGCATCATCAATCCAAGGTTGAACGTGCACTTTGAGAACTGCCTCCTTATGTCGGGTTGTGTCCACTTGCTCCTTTAGTACCTTAGCCTACTACATCTTAGCAAACTGCTGGGTGAGGACCACTGTCTATGCAGTTCCTCAGACACTGTCATATTGCTACTGGAGTTCTCATGCTTTTGTTTCCAAGCGCTGGATGTTGGGGTCCTCCTGCAAAGTCATGAGAACCTCGAGCGCGTCTTCCAGCATGTTGGTGCAGTCTCGTACTAGACTTCGCATTTCCTCCAATCCCATTGACATAGTGCTAGTGCGCTTTTTTCTGGTTGCACCTTTAACTACAGCTCAGCGATCTAAAGATTCAGCTCCAGCTGAACCTTAGTCATTTCTTCCCTAGCCTTGTGGACTCCGATTGCTAACCTGTGGATTTGAACCTCTACTGGTAGATCTGCTGGGATGGCTATCTCCAGGATGCATCGGAAAGCGTTGTCTACCACCTACACCAACTGTTGATTCTGTGACACCAATTTGTCGTGCTGAAACTAAGTTGTTCCATGTTTATCTTTTTCTTGTTGAGAACTTGGATCATGCGGCTCTCCCTAGCGTGCAGTTCTGCCATTATCCCATCATGTAGCAGATATAGTGTCTTACGTGGAAGGGCAGCCAAATTAAGGCCAAGGCCTTTCATAATGTTAACCCAAAATCTATCGGCCTCATTCGCCACTACTAGGGCCCCTTCCGGCAACACTATTGTGTTTTCCATCCATGCACACAACATCTGCTCTGCTACCAAGGATCCTACTGCGACGTGGGTGGAAAGGGTACCCACCTGAAGGGGATGCATCTGTAACTCCTGCAGCTGCACTCTGAGGGCCCCCAACACAGTTTGGTGCTCCTGCATAAAATCCTGAAGAGCCTCATTTGTGAAATCACGAACCGTCTCACTGATGTCATGGAGGTCACCTTTGGTTAAGGTGATTCGGTCAATGGCCAACTTTGAGGCCTTGACCTTCTTCCTCGATCCTGCTCTCTCTACCATGTGTGGGTGCTTTAACTATGTGGATGCAGTCCCTGGGTCCACACTCCCTTCTATTGTGTCTACTTCCTCTGCCTCCTGCCCCTGGGAGGGCGTTGCTTGGCCCTTGTCCACCTTCTCGATTGCTTCCTCTACCTCTTGTGCTGTTGTTGCTGCTTCTGAGGCCTTTTTCTACTTAGTGGCTTTCTGTGCTGCTTCTCGCACTACCCGTGCCTCAGCTGTCGTTGTTTCCTTCTGCCTTTCCTTGGCCAACTATGTGACACGTAGCTTGGCATTGTCCTTCTTCTTTTGTACTGCTGCCCTCTCAAGTTCTATAAGATCTGGGGCCTGCCATTCCAGAGGCCATGCCTCCAAGATAGTGAAAATGGCATCATCAGTGGCTATAAAAGGGAGTTTTGTCCACTGCTTTGTTGTGTCATTACGCGCCCTGATGTATACATTATGCATGTCGGCTTTGAATTCTACAAAACCTTGCAGACTATTGTACACTGGACGATAGGCATGGCCTCCAATTGATCCACATCTGGATGTTCATCTCCATGAGCACCCAAAAGATCTTGCTGTCACATATTATTTTTGCGTCCTTTGAGGCTGAGAGCAAAGCATACTTCGTGGCCTTTGGTAAATCTCTGTCAATTGGGGGGAATTGATTGTCCTCCAGTAGTTCCCCTACTACAAGCACTATGGATAGCAACATTCACACATAGTGGAAGGTTTTACCCTGCTCCTAGGCTTCGTGATAGTTCTTCAAGAATTTCGAGTAGAAGAATTCATCCCGGTTAAATTGGACCCCCTCCGCACACTTTTCGGCCAGTGCAATCACTGGTGTAAGTACCTCATCTGCGCAACACTTTTGCATGACTTAGCTAGCTAGGATTTGGGTAGCTATGCGCACCGCTTTGTCCTTGATGCTAGAGATAGAGTAGCCCCTCTTCTTTTTCTCCATATTTTATTTTGTCTTCATGGCCTCCACGAGAGCCAAATCACTACCCTTCCCTTCTGATATGGTCGCGAGGTCCTTTCCTTTGTATGGTAGACGGGAAATGCGATGGATTAGGTCTTCCTTGATGGGGATAGGCTCCTCTAGCCATAGATACCCATCATGCACCAGGTAGAGTAGTTGCCTAATGATGAAAATGGCTATTGGGGCAGGATGAAAATGCGGCACCCATAGTAGGTTTAGTAGCCCAGCCTTTTCCACTCGGGGCAACCACTTTCGTGGCTCTAACTTTTTCATCACCCCCATGCTATTCTGCTTCATGAGATTCCCAGTCTCTAGGTGAAGGAACTTCTCGTTGTTAGCGAGGTCCCAATCTTCAAACTTTATGGTTGGCGGGCAACCCAGGTGCGTGCCTTTAAACATAATGTCGTCTGGAAGGAGCGGGGTGTCGAGTGAACTCTTGCTTTCATCCAAGTCCTTGGGTACTTTGGCCTTCCCCTTTCACGGGGGGACATATGCGGGCAGTTTTGTCACAAAGTGTGTAAGTTGAATATCCTCCTCGATGCCTTTGTCTTCTTCCTTTGGAATGATATGGGCCTACAAATCTTCTTCCTCCTCATCTGTTTCTAATGTGACAACTTTCCTCTTCTCTTCCATTGATAGTTTGCTATGCATGGGTTCCTCGGGGACATGCATGCTGGAGTCATTGCCTGTTTATCCTTCTTGGGTCTTGGCATATGTGGTGAATTGGGGATCTCTGCCACAACCCCGACACCTTCTGGAACATCCTCCACCATTGGGGTCTGTGTGGCCTTGCCGGCAGTTACCTCTTCAATTCCAAAACCATCCTTAGTTGTTGTCATCATATCTAGGCTGTATTCTGTCACTTGCGAACTTAGGGCCTCAATTATCGCTTGGCTCTCAATGTTTATTTCTCTGCTCAATCGCTCAATTCTCAAATGACCAAGTGTTGTTTGCTGGGCAGCCCTTTGTGTTTTATAGCACCTTTTGAATTCGAATCAACTGTTCCCCACAATTCCAATCCATTAATGCTTTCTTAGTGGCAGATTTTCCCAAATCTTGCCCATAAATCACATCTTAAGTGCCGGCCACCCACTCCATTTGGCCTCAAGTCGAGCATCCCATCGTGAATAGTGACTCCAACGACTACTTCCCATCCAACCCCCACTGCAACGCAGCCCTCTGTGCGCGATCGTGGACCTTGTGACTCTATGCTTCTGTGTGCATTCCCATATTGCACAACTCCTGGGCAGAGTAATTTATAGTCCCGCGCTCCCTTCCAACTGCCTGAGCGCTAAGATTGTCCTTTCTGCAGCTAGTCAGGTGGTGGCACCACCCATGTGGGGCTCCATCCTATCCTCCATCATGGTTCATGGAGAATCCCAACCTTCTATTGTTGTAGTCAGCATCGCGCACTTCACCAGTTGCAATGCACTACCCTGGTCACTACACTTGGCGATATGCAGTCCAAGCCAAGGCAATAGACTAATAAATTCATGGTGATTGTTCTCAAAATTGTCAGTATGATCGTATGCACCTTGCCTTACCATCCTAGGTTTTTCAACGAGAACCACTTCCTTTATCTCGTCCTCCAACTTCTTGATCTCTGCGTCCATCAAAGCGCTTTTCTTCCTTAATCATACTCTTTCTTTTTCAAGTTCACGGAGTCTAAAGTTTCCCTGTTGGATTTCTTCCTCAAGTCATATGTGTTCTATTTCTCACGGCTGTGTGATTCCTTCTTTCCGGGCTTCATGAAACATTGTATCTATGGGTGCCGCTATGCGTGGACTAGGCTTTGCATGCTCCATAGGGATTACAGCCTCTGCTTCATACTTCAGCTTCGGAAGTGTTCGTGCAGCCAGGTTTTTGCAGACGGTATTGTAAGCTGATAGAATTGTTGGTACGTGCAGGTCCCAATCAATGCATCCCACTTGGTGGACCGCATTCAGTACTTCACACACTTTGTCAAAGGCTTCCACGCAGATAAGCATTGGTTCACTTAGTCTTATCATACTTCATCGTTCGCACCCTCGTCTCACCCACTCCTACTCATTGTTCCTGTTTCGTATCGTGAGGACAGTGTGCATTTGTGCAGGTTGCGTAACATACGCCTGTACCCATTTGGAGAGGTGGGTGTGTAGGTTGTTTTTTCCATCATACCTAGCTTCCATCCACATTTGAGGCTTTCCAAAATGTATAAGCATCACCCTTCTGCATTTGCGCCAGTCCTTAAAACTATGCTGGTGTGTACTCGACCACCTTGCTGGCGTAGCCCGTAGTACCCATTTCAGAGCATCGAACCACTGTTGTTATGGCGCCCCACTGTTGTTCTGGCACCTTGCTTTCAAATTTGTTTAGTAAATCATCTACCACTATTAACCTATCATACATAAGAAGATCCCTTACCTCTGTTTTCATGCAGTGCAGTGATCTTACCATCATGTTGCAATGGAGCGTGGTTACCTCGTGTAATTGGTTCTACCATCATTTTATTTCTTCATCTAAATTTGATGTGTAGGAGATTTTGCGCTCCCACAAAATCCTGCCATCTATTGTAGGATTCACCCAATCCTTTTCTCGAGTGGTTATCTTGTAGATATAGTCTAGATCATCGTCACTCTTGTCGTTGCACACTGGCTCTGTGTAGTGCGATCCTTTTGTAGGGTCTAAAGGTACCACTACACGTAGTGACTTTTTCTCAAACATCATCTTGCACTTCTTTAGATTTATCACTCCATTCATGTCAGTGGCCCAATCTATTCCTAGTAGCGTGGGATAGGGATTGTTGTCATCGACAATCTCTATCACTTCGAAATCTGCAAGTGCGCTCGCACCTTCGATATCTACCATTATTCGCTGCAAACTTCCCATCGGTAGGATCTTTTGTTGGTTTGCCATTGTAACGTGGGCCTACCCATGTGCTCCCATGTCTACTTTGGTAGTTTGTTCATGTCTGATCTTAGATCCAGAATCACTTGATCCATTTCATATTCCCCGATTTGCGCAATCAATCTCATCTCCCTTCTTGTTCGAGTTGTGTGCTTCTCGAGCTTCTAGACTACGCGTGGTTCCCCTGATCCAGCACACCTAGTGATGAGTTCTTGCAGTCCCTTCACATCCTTACTATCGCACAGTAGCTTCATGCATGTGTCTAGAAAGGGAGTAAGCATTGATGGGTCCATCTCTAGTTCTAGTTTGTCTTTACTACCTAAAGTGTAGGCCTCTATGAAACTCTTCTTAGTTTCCATGAATGTCTCCTTTGCATGCTCCAAATGGAACTCTGGTTCCTTTGTTGGAGCCTTATGAACCCAAGCAATCTCTTCTGGCTACTTACCTTTGTCATCTACTATCATGATACCACTTCGGAGCATGATGTTTACATTTGGGTCCTCCTCATGCAGCTAAGACCTCATCATTTGCATGTTCTGAGTTAGGGGAGGTTGGAGTATTCCTTTATCATGCAACCTCGCTATCAGTGTGGGGCAGTCCTCCATCTCATGATCAAACTAGGTACAATATAAACATGATTCTCTCATCAGATTTGTACAATAGCAGGCATAATCCCCTGTCCCTTAGAAATTGTAACAAATCAGTTGTCCGCGACCTCTTCCTGGTCCCACTCCACTTTGATCTCGTCCGCGGCCCTGAAATCCAGTGCATGCCATCCTTACATTTTGGTCGAGGGCTCATGTTTCGGTCTGAAATCTGTAGGTAGGAGTCTGATCCATCATCAGTTCATAACTTCTACAGGTGCACTCATCAAGGCCTACCGACCTGCAAAAATTACTAAACAATTGTTGGGACGTCTGCATATACTTCTGTAATAGGAGGCAATTATCTGTAGCATGCTTCCCTCCTATCTGACAAATCATGCACCATAATGTAGGCACTGTGCTTGGTCCTGCTTGTGCCTCTGGTCTCTATAGCATTGGTCCTCCTCCCGCCAGGTAGTTCGCGAAGACTGGGCAATCATCCTTGTCATGTCCCTGGCCTTTGTATTTTATGCACCATACCTCCTCACGCGCCTCTGGGTGAGTTGTGCTATCTTGTTTCAAACTCTACACCTCAAGACATAAAAATTTCAACTACGCATGGATTTGTTCCACTCCCAAGCTAGGATCTTGTATTGGGGTCTCATGTAGCCTCATTGCAATCTCCAAGGCTTGGGTCTGACTAGATAGCTTCTGCTATGACAACGCGGTCCTTAGATGTAGCGTTAGTGATGCTACAAACCATGTGCGATGTTTCCCATCCATCAAGGTCATGTTGGCTTCATGAATCATACCCTTCAGTCTTTGATCCAGCTCTCAGGGGGTCTCGCATGGAAGCATCGTGATTTCCTTAAACCTGATAATCGACTGTGTCTTCGATTTTGGCCTCCAAAATTCCTTGTTTAGCGCAACTTGGATATCCGCGGTCCCCACATTTGGATTTTCATTAGAATGTGTAATGTACCACATTAGTGCACGAGCCTGCAATGCACTTACCAACGTCGCCTTCTTTATGTTGTCATCCATGGCTCCTTGCGCTTCCCATACAACCTTTTCCACGAACCAAAATTGGTTTGGATCTTCATGCCTGACCCCTTTGAACACCGACAACTTTATTGCGCTCGCTATATTGAACTGTGGTGGTGGCGAAGATGATGTGGGCGAAGATGGGGGTGAAGATGGTGAAATTGGTGGTGGTGTACATGGAGGTGGTATGCGCGGAATTCGCTACCTTGTCAGACTGATTGCACTCCTTGGTGAAACCTTCATGGGCTCTTCCTCTCCTTCTCATTGAGTTGAAATCAAGGGGCTAGCTCTGCACTACCTTTATTTCTATAGATCTTCCCACTTTGAATTGTTGAAAATAGAAACAAGAAATGCTAAATATAGAAGTGCTAAAAATAACACTACTATAAATAGAATTTTGGGATACATTCCAGTTTTAGTTAGTCCCTGAACTACAATTCGAATTTGATTTTAGCAGTTGTTTGTAAAATAATTAATTAATTCATCTTGAGTTAATTAGTTATAGAAAATCAAACATGAAGTCTATGTGAAGACATAAAATAGTTTCCCCTTTGATTGAGGAAGTTATCCCTTAATTAAGGAGATCAGGATGAGTTGTACTTTGAGTTGTAATTAGTTAACTCAGTTAACTGAGTTAAGTCCAGTTATGTTAGTTCAAACAGTTTGTTGAACTGATTGTGAGTTCAGTTAGTTAATGCATGCATTCATGTAACTACTGCACTTCAGATAACTAAATATTCTCTCATAAATAACTCATGCATTTCAGTTCAGTCAGAGATCCAATTGATATTAGATGATGAGACAGTGTACTATCAGTTGCAGGAATATTCCATTGAGGATATCTCTTGCATGCAAAAATAATTCATTCCTTGGAGATTGCGCAGTCACTTTTGAGTTTTTGGAGAGTTGTGTGAGAGGTGAATTCACACAGGTGGCAGCCAGAGGACCCAAGAGAAACTGTGTAAGGAAATAGGAGGCTTGGAAGATTGGAGGAAGGCATATTTTGTGTCTATTTAGTCTATGAGTAGCATTGAGGGATTGTACTGAGAGCTGGATAGCCTGTGAGCTAAAGCTGTGTAATCCAAAGATATTTCCACTTGTATGATAATGCAGAGATCGGGGATTTTAGCTGAGGCTTTCCCTAGAGTATTCTTCTGTGTTCATGTGTGATTGATTTCTCATTCTCTATTATATGTGTTCTATTTGATCTTGCTCAAAATCAATTAAGCTTCCGCAAGTTTGTTTGTAGAAGTAGATCAAGTATTTTGCTTTAGTATATTGCCTTATTAGGTGATCTACAGTGGGAAATTCTACATGGTATCAGAGAAAAGGTGATCAAAGTGAAGAACAGTATACAAATAAGGGAGAAGTTCAAAGTTTGAAGTTTCTGATTATAGAAATTGAATTCTTATCACATCTCAAATTTCACCAATGGCAATCAAAGGTTTGAGACTCAAGTATGCCCTTGATGGTAGCTCGAATTATACCGCCTAGAAGGATTGCATGGAAGTAATATTAGAGGACAATGGTTTGAAAGACTTCATTGATCAAGAAGTCCCCAAGCTAGCAACTACTAATTCTCAATAATTGGCGAATGGAAGAAATGTGTGGCTAGAGCGAGGAGAATCCTTCTAGAGGGAGTTCTAGACCACATAGTCTCGAGTCTCCATGGGAAGGAGACATTGTTTTTAATGTGGAAAACATTGAAGGATCTATATTAGAACAATAGGGATCAAAGGAAGCTGGTGTTGAAAGACAAGCTTCAGAAAATCAAGTGTGAAAAGGGAAACACGATCTCTACATATCTGAACAAGCTCACCACCTGTAGGGATGAGCTTGGAAGTGTAGGGATCATGACAGCCGATGATGACATGGTGAGTATTGCTCTCCTCGGTCTTCCTAAGAGCTAGCATAGCTACCAAGACTTGGTAAATGGAAGAGAGAAACTGCCAGATTAGGAATGACTTTGGTCAGATCTGATGTAGGAGGAGATAAGGAGAAGCACCAGAGATGGATCTTCATCAAAGAAAGATGATGAAGAAAATATAGCCTTAGCGAGTAAGGCAAGGAAAGGGAAAGGGAAGGCATCCCATTCCAAATGCAGTTCTTCCCATGGTGGGAATAAGATTGACAAATCAAAAGTGAGATGCTTTCATTGTCATGAGGTGGGCCATTATGCTATGAATTGTCCACAAAATAAATCCAAGAAGGGATCCTCAAAGGGATCAGATGGTGAGGCACTGGCCTCATAGTCTGAATTGGATTTCACCCTCATTGCATGCATGGTTTCATTGATGGTGGGGTGTGTTTTGTACCTGGACAATGGAGCTTCATTCCAAATGACCGAAGACAAGAATATTTTCAGTACCTTGGAGGAGAAGGACCTCCAGATGCGGATCAAGATGGGCGATGATGGAAAGTACTGTGTTTTAGGTGAAGGTACGATTTTTTTTCAGAGGGAGAATGGAGATCCTCTCACCCTAACTAATGTAAAGTACGTGCCGGGTCTGAAGAAGAATCTTGTGTTCGTCACTATACTGGAAGAGAAAGGCTATGATGTAGTCTTTGGTAAAGGAAAGGCATTCTTGAGGCATATTGGCACTGGACAAACCAAGAGGATTGGGATTAGAGTTAAGAATCTCTGCAATCTAGAGGTAGATGACTGTGTTGCATTCAGTTCCAAAGCAGAGTTAGTTCAAAGCCAAGATGTTGGTGAGCTATGGCATAGAAGATTGGGCCACTTGCACCATGGGGTCTTGAAGATCATGCAGTAGATTTCTATCGGACTTCCCAAGGGAAAACTAGAGCAAATGGATACACCTAGAGGTTGTACCTTAGGTAAGTATACGAAATATTCCTTTTAGGATCGAGATAGTAGAGCTGGATAAATACTAGAGCGAGTTCATATAGATGTGTGTAGACCATTCTCTACAGCTTCCACCGCTAAACAAAGGTACTATGTTATTTTTATTGATGATTTTTCTCATGGATGTTTGATCTATTTTATGCAGAAGAAGGATCAAACCTTTTCAATGTTTTGTGAGTTCAAAGCCTTGGTAGAGAAAGAATCTGGAAAGAAAATGAGGGCCTTGAGAAGCGACAATGGTGGAGAGTATGTCTCCCAATAGTTTAAGGACTTCTGTGCAATAGAAGGAATTAAACGGGAGTTGACGGCATCCCATAACCCACAGGAGAATGGGGTGGCCGAAAGGAAGAACAGATCAATTGTGGGAGTAGCTTGAGCGATATTGCATGACCAAATCCTACCACTTCATTTGTGGGCTGAGGCATGCAATACAGCAGTATACTTGCAAAACAGAAGCCTGCACCATATATTGGGAATGAAGACACCAATGGAGACTTTTTTCGAGAAGTTCAGGATCTTTGGGTCATCGGTTTATTGCCATGTGACCAGAGATGCCCAAAAGAAGCTAGATCCAACAACTGAGTTGGGGATACTTGTGGGGTACACTGATACATCCCACAACTATCAAGTGTTCTTTCCTACCAATTAGAGGACAGTGGTACATAGAGATCTGAAGTTCGATGAGCAGAAAGCCATGCGAGTATCACTTGAGAGGGAGCTCAAGTTGCATGCAGAGGAGGAACTTTTAGTTCCTAAGGAGGAGGAGCCTCAAATTGATGTGGAGTAGCTGCATGTAGAGGACCCAGGAGTAGAGACATCCACTCATGTAGAGTCTTCCAGAGATGGGCAGAAACGCTCAAGGGAAGCTAATAGGTTGATGCTGGATGTGAGAGAGAATGTGGGACAACCATCTTCTTAGCGCGGACAGAGGAGGTCACTCGAGTGGTACACTGGTTAAATGGCCTTCATTGGGGAGTGTGTAGAGACTGGACCTTCTTCATTCGAGGAATTAGTGCAGCAACCAGTCTGGGTTGATGCAATGGTGGAGAAGTACAACTCCATCATTCAGAATTGTGTTTGGGATGTTGTCCCAAGACTAGAGGACAAGTCAGTGGTGAGTTACGATTGGCTTTACAAGGTAAAGTAAGAAGCTGATGGCAGTGTTGAGAAACATAAGGCAAGGTTTGTTGCCCGTGGTTTCTCATAGGTTGAGGGGATCGACTATGATGAGACTTTTTCTCATGTAGCAAGGTACTCATCTATCAAACCGATGCTGGCACTATTAGCTCAAATGGGTTGGAAGATCCATCAGATGGATGTGAAGATTGCATTCCTCAATGGGAAGATTGAGGAAGAGGTGTACATTGAGCAACCGAAAGGTTTTGAGACCTTCGATGATGAGTCGCATGTGTGTTGACTCAAGAGGGCTCTATACAGGCTGAAGCAAGCACCTCGTGCCTGGTACACCAGGATCGGTAGCTATTTCATTGAGTTAGGCTTCACAAAGAGTGAAGCAGATGCGAACCTTTACCACATCATGGTAGAAGGTAAGCCATTGATCATTGTTCTTTATGTTTATGATCTGATATTGATAGGTGATGATCAGTGGATCAAGTATTGCAAGGAGGACCTTGCAAGAGAGTTCGAGATGAAAGACATGGGTCTTATGCATTGCTTTCTAGGCATGGAAGTGTGGCAGAAGGATGGGGAAGTGTTTGTGTCTCAAGGAAAGTATGCCAATGAGATACTCAGGCGATTCCACATGGAGAAGTGCAAGCCCATGTAGACTCCTCTAGTTGGTAACTTGAGGAAGGAGGATGCTACTTCAGGTGAGGTAGTAGTTGCTACTATTTATCGACAGCTTGTGGGTTCATTGATGTATCTAGTGAACACACGACCAGATCTATGCTTTGCAGTGAACTAGCTGAGTCAAGCTATGGTTCAACCTACCAAGCTGTTTTGGAAGGTAGTGAAACATGTGCTAAGATATCTCAGAGGCACATCTTAGTATGGAATGTGGTACAGATGGACAGAGGGAGTGAAGCTTCAGGGCTTCACATATGCAAATTGGCAGGGAGTTCATCAGACTAGAAGAGCACTTCAGGAGGAATCTTCAACCTTGGTTCAGCTGCAGTTTCTTGGTACAATAGGAAACAGAGGTTAGTTGCACTTAGCTCAACAGAGGTTGAATACATGGCTGCCAGTCAAGCAACATGTGAGGCCATTTGGATGCGGAAGGTTCTAGTTTGATTTTTTGGTCAAAGGATGGATCCAATTGTGATCTATTGTGATAATCAGGGTTGTATCAAATTCTCTGAGAATCTAATATTTCATGATAGGTCCAAGCACATCGATATCTAGTATCATCATCTTCGAGATTGTGTGGTGAAGAGGATCATGTTGTTGCTGTATGTTTCGACTGAGGAACAGGATGCTGATATTTTGACTAAGGCATTGTCAAAATGCAAGTTCGAGTTCCACAGAGACAGGATTGGGGTGACAGATAATCCCTTTCTTGTTGAGAGGGAGTGTTGAAAATAGAAACAAGAAATGCTAAACATAGAAGTGCTAAAAATATCACTGCTATAAATATCATTTCAGGATACATTCCAATTTTAGTTAATCCTTGAACTAAAATTGAGAATTAAAATTCGAATTTGATTTTAGCAGTTGTTTGTAAAATAATTAATTAATTCATCTTGAGTTAATTAGTTGTATAAAATCAAACATGAAGTCTATGTGAAGACATGCAATAGTTTCCCCTTGATTGAGGAAGTTACCCTTGATAAGGAGATTAGATGGTTTTTACTTGTTGTAATTAGTTGCTCATTAATTGAGTTAAGTCTAGTTAATTAGTTTAAACAAATTGTTGAACTGATTGTGAGTTCAGTTAGTTAATGCGTGCTTGCAATGTAACTACTGCACTTCAATAACTGAATATCTCTCATTAAATACTCATGCATTGTATTCAGTCAAGACCCATTGGGATCGATGATGGACATGTACTATTAGTTGAGGAATATTCCATTGAGGATTTTTCTTGCATGCAAAGTAATTCATTCTTGGAGATTGGTAGTTACTCTTGTTTTTGAGAGTTGTGTGAGAGGTGAATTCACACAGGTGGTAGCTAGAGGACCCAGGAGAAATTGCGCAAGGAAATAGGAGGCTTGGAGGATTGGAGGAAGGCATATGTTGTGTCTATTCAGTCTATGAGCAACATTGAGGGATTGTACTAAGAGCTAGATAGCTTGTGAGCTAAAGCTTTGTGTAATCTGAAGATATTTCCACTTGTATGATAATGCAGAAATCGGGTTTTTTAGTTGAGGCTTTCCCAAGAGTATTCTTTTGTGTTCATGTGTGATTGATTTCTCATTCTTTGTTATATGTGTTCTATTTGATATTGCTCAAAATCGATTAAGCTTTCGCAAGTTTGTTTGTAGAAGTAGATAAAGTATTTTTCTTTAGTATATTGCATTATCAGGTGATCTATAGTGGGAAATTCTATACGTGTAGCCCCCATGGTCCTTTGAGGAAGCATCATTCCACCTCTCTGTAGCTGACTGAATTATATAATGTGAACTCAGTGATAATCCCTCCTATAATTTGATTGAGCCAATGGTGCACAATGCGCACGATCTTATCTTTTAATGCTTCTAGTCTGCGCACCAACTTTGGAGTCCACACAATCAGTTTGTCGAGCCTACACCTTCCTTGACTGTCTATTAGATTCCCGATCTACTCGTACAACTCAGAGGGGAAGGATGCAAAGAAAATTTCATGGATTTCCATATAGAAGCAGCACTCTAACCACTATTCATTTGATACTCGTAGATTCTTGTTTTCCTGCGCCACGAACTCATGAATCTTTCTATCTAGCCACTCTTCAATTTCTTTCTTTATTGAATTCCAGTGACACAAAATTAGACATCCCTTATGCAGATCCTGGTCCTGGAAACAAAACCATTTGTTGGCTTGTTGGGGCCTAACCCAGGTTCAAAGGTGATTTACCTAAACAAATCCCAGTACTACTGGCCCTTTCGGCAACAGTCTGCGAAGCACGGATTGGGGTCTCACTCGAAGTAGTATGGGAGGGTGCTAGAACCAGGTTTTTGCACCCTAGAGATGTTTTATGAGTTCAAGTGGTCCGCGATTCGACACTGCGCACACGTCTCTATGCGCACTTACCCGTACCTCATAGCTTGAGATGATGCCTTCGTGTAGCCCCTACTCAGGAGCCGAACATTGCTGTTACCCAAGCCTTGTCTAGTATTTTGTTGTTAGTTGATTAACTTAGCCTACTTGTAAGCATTTAAAGTATACTTAGCAATATAAACTATTCATACATGTGCGTGCAGTAAATAAATAGTATATTTTTTATTTATGTTAACCATGCATCTGAGTGCACGGACCCCTGCAGCTGAGTGCAGGGGTCCGCGCACTCAGCTGTAGATCCTTCTCCTACTCTATGACCCAAGACACACTTAGACACTTAGACTCTTGCTCTTCACTTCTATTTTCTCTCCCTTTACACTTAGAGCCTCGCTCTATTCATACAATCCCATGGTCCATGGACCATGGGTAGGTCGACATTACATTACAAAACTAGGGAAGACAACCTTGTGACTCTATCATACATTTCATGCTCTGTGCTCACAATTGACAGAGTCTTTACAATAATATTGGGTCAAAACTTGGGCCTTGAGCCCCAAAACATTCCTTGGGGGATTCTATGCCCAACACTTACCTATTTTCTCTTTACGTATTGGAGCCTTTGAAGTTGTCCTTGAAAGTACTTGCTCCTCGGCTTCATGCAACGTGTTTTCCACCCAAGTGTGTTGGTTCATATAATTTTCAATTTCAGGCCTCTGTGTGTGCAAATATGGTGTAGTTTTCTATTACACTCTTAGCTTGGAAATTACCCCAAAGGGGTCATACGACTAAGCGAAGCTGAGAGGAAAGTTCATTTGTTTTAGTAGGAGGTCTACATCCTCTCCTACTTCTCTAATGTTGCATATGAATGATCCAACTTGTTTCTTAATCCTAAACTAAGATTTTTTCTTGGTTGCCACAAAATGAATATTATCAGAATGAATTATCTGTCTAATATATTCCAAGGAAAATATCCTCATGGGAACATATTTGGACAATTTATATGGTAGTAGATCTGAACCATACACTCTAATCTCTGTGAGTGGCTGGTAAAGATACCAAACCCTTGTTTTAACGTGTTCACTAAGCTATAGAACCTTTTGAATTTTTCACTGATCCTTGGAACCTGCTGGCCACTTAACACACAAGTGGTTAGATATAGAAATTGATCTATAAACTATGAAAATATATACTCATGTGTTTGTTTTATGACTAAGGAAGTCCAAAAAACAACTGAATATGGCTCTGCTTGTTGATCTAATTTCTGCACTGAGGATGGAAACTTATTTGCTTGGAAAAAATAGAAACATATACATCATAATGGATGAATATTTGAATATTCCTTCAATTAGAAAATTAATGAGTTTTTCTTGAATTATATTAGATAAGAAGTGACCATATTAAAAGGTGACTGATGGTCTTTCTTCTGAAGAGAGGGTGGACAAAAAACCTAGAATAGGCTCATCTACCCACTCATTTGAGTAATAACCAAGAATGGAAGAAAAAACAGAAATAATATGTCTTCTTCTTTGACGGAACATAAAAGAGGGATATGGGGGATTTTTCTTAGGGAGTTTGGAGTCTTCAGGGAGGAAGATTTCAAAGATGGATGCTCTCTGTGGAAAGGTTAACTTCTCGTAGATTTCTTTGAGAGCTTCAATGGATAAAGGGGAGAGGGAATCATAGTGGGGAACCTATAGCATTTGATTAATGCTGTTAGATATGATGGTGAAGAGAATTTCACCATTTGGGGAGATAATTGCCCTCTTTCATAGAAGGTAAGAGGCTTGGCATCTTAGGAAAAATTCAGAAAAATGATAGGATTGAGGAACAACAAACAGAGTGAGTCTAGATTTCTAGAGATGTATCTCATCGGATTGGTCACAGAAGTTATCTCAGAACTATTAACGTAATTCAAACAAGTCGAATTCGCACTATGTTCAATTGATTTTATAATCTTTATTTGCAAGTGGGATATGGTCTAGATCAATAAGGGGATTAAGCATTGGATTGATCAAAATAGTAGTTTTCGGTGCCATGGTGATTGCAGGCTAGGAAATTGAGGACTGTAGCAATAGGAAGTTGTGCGTCCAATAGTTTGTCAAAATTCAAGGTGGAAAACCTCTATTAATTAATGAACAACAGGCAAGGGAAAATGTTGTGGGAAAATTACAGCACATAGAGGCAGAAATTCTATTTAATGAGTGAGAAAATAAAAGTATAATCAAATTGCATTTATCTACAGTGAATAGGCCTTAACTGTTAGATTAACGGTCTTTTTGGGGCATTTACTCTGGTAATGGTGCAGGTAAACAGATAGGTTCTTAATGGATGATGAAATGGTGTTAGACATGGTAGCTGGGGATTGGCAGGTATGTGGAGTGGGACCATTGGTGACAGTGACGGGACATGGCGTGAGGTGGTGTGATGAGAGTGGCGGCTATAACGGGACGTGGATGCAACCATTGGTGGGAAGGAAATTTAGGCAGGAAAGGAAAAATCACTTTTGAAGGGGGGGTGCGGTGGTATCAGGTTTATGCAGGGGGGTTTGTAAATCACTTGGGGCCGCCACATCGAGGAGAATTTTACCGTTCTTCAGACCCTGCCCCCTTGTCGTTAAACCTTGTTGCTTTAGGGGGGGGATCCAAAAAATGTCGTGGGTCATCAGATGTTGGTAATGAGTAATCGGCTGGTAGTGAAGTGCAGGGAGAGTTAACACATGAGGGCCCGCCAAATGTTTCAGTGCATAATACATAACCCAAAGTCAAAACTTTGGATAAATGACTACTTGAGACATATTGCATAAGAATGTTCCTTTCCCTATTCTAATGCTATTTTAAAAGAAAATGTGGGTTCATTTGAGCTTGCAAACCCATTCAATGTTTATTCTAAGAGATAAAGGTTTTTTGTTTCAAACACTAGACTAATCTAATCAGCTAAATTAATCTAGATTAAACAATTGGATTAATCTTATTCACCTATTTCTACCTATCTAATCTTAACCAAGATTAAACTATTTGGTGAAGTTATTCATTCTAACCTAATTCACATAAATTGTAAAAAGAATGAGCATGATTAAACTATATGTCTCAAGCAGAAAGGAATTGTGGAATTTTGAATAAGATGCACACAATTTTATATATCTATTATTTTACGAAGCCAGAAGGCTAAAAGTGGCACTTGAACTAGCACCACTTTCGGTTTTATTCATTTTTTGTGGGGTTCATTTATCATTTATATTATTTTTCTTTTCTTTTATTTTTGTATTTATATCCTCTTTTCATTTTTTATATTCATATTTCTATATTTTTTTTGGAAATCATTTGCAAAAAGATATATTATTTACAATCTAAAATACTTAAAGAAAATACCCAATGATCATTGATCCTATAATTATAGAACCCTAACATAAGCGATCTCCCTCTCAGATAAATCAAACTTTTCAATAAAGCTACTATATATCCCCTATGTAACTTCACTATGGAATGCTTTTGTCACTTGATACTACCTCTCTGGAATTGGAATCTCCTCTGGAATCATCTCTGGATAAAACTCCTCTTCCTTGCTTAGTTGTTGTTGCTAGATAGCTCGATTTGCTAAGAAAATTGGATCTCTCAAATGTCTGGTGTGCCTTGCTCCAACCTCACTGACCACCTCTTGTAATCTCTCGTTGGTGAACCAACGACCATGATTAAATCTCCATCAATGGTTAAGATCATATCTAAGTCGATCCATGTGATTTTCTAGAGAAATATCACCTTTCTCAATTGATTCTTGTTAATTAATCACTTTTTGTAAGTTAGACTTAGGAAATATTTAATTATTGATTAATTACTTTAACTGAGCCATCTCTAGGTGTTTTCTCTTGAATTTTTTTTCTGGGCTTTGGAGCTCAAGTGTTTATTAGTCTCTCGAACCAAATTCAAGACTAGAAAACCTATCTGATGATACCAAAACTAACACTTTGTATTAGCAAGGAAGGTTTTCTATTATCTCATAACATCCTCCCATACATGTTGCTGATGTCTGACAACTATGAAAACCTGTCACTGCCCACCAACTACTGCGTGACTTTGACTCATCTTCCACATTGTAGCTAAACCATCCATGCATCTAAGTTACTATTGACATGCACTATACATCATGTACTACTGCTAACTCTACAGTGCGTTGCAAATGATCTCATGTTACTACTACTGTTGCTACTGCAACTGAGAACTGAATCAACTATGTCTTATGAACTACAATTATCTCCTAGGAATCTAACTACTACCAGTCTCTACACTATCCACTAAGAATGTTGCTACTCCAATTGCTTTGTGTCTATCAAAATTTGACTGTAAATAGTACTGTAATGTTTCCTCAAGAACCAACTGCGACATTTAAAACTGATCCACTAGCTACTGAATATTGTGGGTATGTTGAGAAGTGTAGCAAGAAAGGCTCAATTTAACTTAGCTTTGGTCAAATTGAATAAATTTGAAATTCCCACATCAGCAGACAACTTGGAGGTACTTAACTGAGGTGACATGGCTCTTGTCACTCAGTTAGCTCAGTAAATTCAAGTTAGAGGGATTGGAGTTTAGTTATGCATGAGTGATTGCTAATTTGTAGCAATCTAGTTCAGTTGTTTCTAGTTGTATTCGATTAAACTAGTTCTAACTATTGATAGAACTAGTTGGAGGCTAGTTGTGCAGTGGGACAGTAGTCTAACTCAGTGATCATCTGGTTAAAATAGATCATGAATGCAAGGAATTTGAATTTCTTAGTTGTGGCAAAGATTCCAAGGCAGTGTAACATCATTTGTAGACTAGTTTTGAGTGTACAATTATTCCATGCAATCATTGATCAATCCTTGGGAATTACGTGATCAATTGGAGGAAAATTCCTAAAAAAATAGGGGCATAATTCCTCAGGATTTGCGCAAGGATATAGAAGCTCATGTGGAGGTAGAAAATGACTAATTCTAGGTTAGAGCTTTTCATTCAGCAGAGAGAATAGTTATTCACTTGCAAGTTGAGCTCAGAGCTATTGGAAATAATATTGAGAGGGGGGGGGGGGGGGGGGGTGAATCAATATTATTAAATTCTTTTCAATTCACACAAAATTTTGTATACGCTACTTCAGTTAGTGAAAACAGCGTGTATATGCAACTCTGGTTAATGAAACTCGCGTATAACTTGCAGACTTATAATTTTAATTTATTCTTCAGATGATGATCATTAATATGTGTGTTAGAATCATATAAACAATAATCAGGAACAGAAAAATAGAGTAGACAGTCACACAAAAGAACACAATATGTAAGGTGGAAACCCAATGTGGGTGAAAACCACCTGCTGCAATTTGTCTCTATATTATTTAAATTAGAAACTTCTTTTTACAATGATTCTGTACTGGTGCAGTCTTATACCAGTACATAGGCTGCTACCTGCAAAAGGCTACAACCTTCTCTCATTCTCCAGCTTCACCTGGAAGGGAGCTACAACCCCCTTTAGCTCTTGTACTAGCTAAGGTACTAGTACGCAGGATGCTACCTGCAAAAGGCTACAACCTTCTCTTTTCTTCCAGGGACCACATTTCATAAATTTTCAGAATGGATCCATGAATAACATCAATCAAAAATCAAGTATATCTGCATTAATCAATCTCCTTTGTTCTAATCAATATAGAGTCAACCAATCACTTCTCAGAATGCTGTAACCAGAAAACTGTACTAATAACCAAATACCAATTCTGAACCCAGAACACTGCAGCAATAAACAGAAGTAGCTAAAGCATATTTCATGAGACGTACACTACTTCACCATGCATAAACCTGCATACATATGCAACTGTATCAATGCCAACTAGCGTATACACCGCCTTTAGTTGTTGAACCTGCGTGTACACGCGCCTATGTCGTGTCGAACCTGCATATAGATCTATAAAATATAATTCACCCTTTTACTTAATTAGATATCAGTTATACCAAGATTATCAGATTTATAGATCTAATCATGCGCCAATTATAACAAATCAAAGGTTACAAAGATACTACCACTCAAGCTTTAAAATATTGTTCCATCAATAAAAATTATCCATCTTTTAGCACTCAAGTTCCTCCTTGGTTCAGATCCAGCATTGCACCATAAACCAATCACCAGTATTCCATCTCTTGCTCCTCTTAAGATATTCAACACTTAGTCGATCCCCTTGCCAAATGATCTCCTTCCCTTTTTATAGTCTTAGGCCTTACTCAAACCATGGTCCAAAACCATCGAGAACCAATACTAGGGACTCAATACTTGGGTTCAATACTTTTAGATTCAATACCAAGGACCAAAACCATAGGTTCAAATAAGTCAGACTAAATACCATGGACCAAACATAACTTTTCCCAGATGTACGCGCTTTTCTTTGCATGAAAGTGCGTGCATACGCATACGCACCTTTTGATCGGTGATACCGCGTGTATACGCGACTTTGTTAAGAGGAACTTGCATATACCTCATTTTCTTTCAATCTGAGAGCCTGAACTGAGATCTTCCATTTGAGTGAGTTGCCATCAAGTACAACACCTATGCCATAGTGCCAAACCTGTGTCATAATGCCAACAATCTCCCCCTTTGGACTTGATGGCAACCCCAAGTCACTCAAAATCATTCTCCCCCTTTGACATTAAGGGCAAAGGGCGGACCAAGGTATTCTCTTCTTTGATATACATTCTGCTATCCATGCTCCCCCCGAGTACATGCTGAAGTTTCTGATTGAGCTCCAAGATTTACCAATCTGTCCATGCTACCCCTGAGCACATGCAAGCATAACATGACTCTATACGTCAATCTCTCAACCAAGTTGGGATTGACTCATCTACCTAGCCAAGTGGGGATACACCAAGAATTTACACATGATAAAACAAGAACATTACTTCATTCATCCCAGGCATAGTGGGGAAACCAAGATAGGCCGTTATAAGAAAAGAAATACATGACATAGAGAGACATATATACAGCAATATTATGACAACGATTACCATCAGCAACATCTGTCAATCATTGTTCAGACCAACAACCATGCTCTTCACCTGTTCCACCTGAAATCCAAAGCACTGTGAATTTGAACCAAGATCTTATAAGATAATGCCAACAATGCATTATTAGAAGAATATATGCTCCCCCTGAACCTGTGCCAGATGGTCTCTGTCAAACCCATATCAGACTCTTTTCACCCTGAGCCTGGCCCAATGTTTGTCTTCAAACCAACATATACACGACTGTATCTTCATAAATCGGCATATGTATGCAGATCAACCTCATGAAACTTGCGTACAACCACTTTTCTCTGAAACAAACAAGATTCAACAGCAAGATGATGCATCAACTACCCCCAACTTCTGTCTGAGGTATTCAAATGTCTCCCTAGGCAGAGGTTTGGTGAGTATATCAACAACTTGTTCCTTAGAGGGAACATACTCCAATTTGACCTTTTGTTCAAGCACTTGTTCCCGGAGAAAATGATACTTGATAGGTATGTGCTTAGTC
>APFE030249551.1:11349-25737 GCA_000404065.3 Pinus taeda
GATCCAAGAAATCTCCAAGTGGAACCAAGAACTACAAGTGGAATGACACTAATCAAAAACCTAGAGATGACTCACACCCTTGCAGACATCTATAAGTGGATCCCTCATATGAGAGATCTAGAGGCTGGAATTTTGTAATTTGTAAGGAAGTGTTAATAGTTTGTCTTAGAGAGAGAACATTGTATTGTTGGGTGATCTTGCTTTTCATGAGGTGAAGAGGGCTTTGATGCTAGGAGGATGATGTTGGATTAGACAGCTGGGTTGTAATCCTCTCTTCTATTATTAATAAAGTTCTTTGAGCTTTCCTCCATACAATCGTGTATTTGTGAATGTTGTTATTTGTAAATGCCATTGTATGCTCATTGTATTTCTGATTCTGCAATGCTTATGATATCATAGATTGAGATGCTTTGATGGTGTTGTGTTACTTCGTTTCCACGGGTATTCTCTAAGCGGGATGAGTAGGAGAAGAGTTGCAAGCTCTGTCAAAGAGGAGAGAAATCAAGCAAGGAGTCAAGTGGAAGATCTAGGTTGGTCCCTTTGCTTCTCTCTTATCTATCATAGATAGAGGAAATCACAAATTTCTTTGATTTTTTGTTTCTAGGATCGATGCCAATCCTAGTGGGACTAGCAGATCGAAAAGACTCTAGTTTTCCTAGAAACACTTATAAAGTTCTTTGAGTTTTCCTCCATACAATTGTGTACTTGTGAATCTTGTTGTTTGTGAATGCCATTGTATGTTCGATGTATTTCTGATTCTGCATTGTTTATGATATAATAGATCGAGATGCTTTGATGGTGTTTTTTACTTTGTTTCTACAGGTATTCTCTAAGCGAGACAAGTAGGAGAGGAGTTGCAAGCTCTATCAAGGGGAAGAGGAATCAAGCAAGGAGTCAAGATAAAGATCCAGGTTGGCCCCTTTACTTCTCTCTTATCTATCATACATAAAGGAAATTGCAAATTGCTTTGATTGTTTGTTTCTAGGATAGATGCTAATCCTAGTGGGACTAGCAGATCGAAAAGACACTAGTTTTCCCAGAAACAAAATGGTGACTCCACTCGGGAGCGAATAGTTTGTTTGTTTGTTATCGTTGTTTGCTTTATAAACTATAGATGGAGCCTGAATTTAGCTAGATAACCTTCGAACTACTTTTGCTATGCAATCGCAAAGTAGATGAATGCTACTTTAGTCAATCTTCGGTTTAGTTTATGAACTAAACATCAGACTTATAGGCATCATAGATGCCCTTGTGGTAGCTCATTGACCTCCCAAGATCATACCGCTATACTTTTCTCTTTACTGTCCATAATAGCTTAGTTTTAATCCACTGAAATCAGCTGTAAATTTGAGCCAAAACCCACCTCAGTTGCACTCCCTGGCCCATCGCACTGTCTCTAACTCGAAGCCGGTATGCATCACACTTCCCATGTGTAGCAGATGAGATGCATCCCTGTTTCTCTGAGGCACAAGTGCGATGACTGAGTAATCCTATTTCTCTCCTTGAAATTTGGGCTTTTTGTCCTTGTTTTCAACTCTATTTGATTGATCTGCTGCTTATGAATAGTATCTCGTTATTGAAGTCTCCTTGCTTTACATAGTTTAGCCTCCATTGATAAGGATTAGTAAATATTTTTATGTATTTGTCTATCATTTACAATCTATTGTCGAAAAGTTACTTAAATCAAACTGTCATTTTTTGTCAAAAAAAAAACAAAGAGGTGTCGTAAAGTATTCCTTCTCTAGATAGTCGATTCAACTTTTTGTCTTGTATTTGATTTTATTTATTGTTATTGGAAGTGTTGAAATTATTTTCTATTCGAAATTGAAAAGTGTCGTTTAGTCTTCCCTTCCATTTTGAAAAGAAATTGTCAAAATTGCGCTTTGAAGAAAATAGTTTAGATCTATACTTAGTTCTCCTTTTTGGCATTCTTCACATTAAGGGAACGAAACAAAAAATACATGCATTTGCATTTGCATT
Source organism: Pinus taeda (assembly GCA_000404065.3). Lineage (NCBI taxonomy): Eukaryota > Viridiplantae > Streptophyta > Pinopsida > Pinales > Pinaceae > Pinus > Pinus taeda. The sequence continues at coordinate 13,330 of APFE030249551.1, forward strand.
TAGACTTTGTGCAAAAAATGATTTAGGAAAAATGCATTTAGTGTGTGCTCTTTGCTCTTTGGTTGAAAGAATTGTAATCTTCCTTCCTTAGTAGCTAGGATTTTCATTGCTAAAAATAAACAACGATTGTTTATCATTTTAGATTGCATATTTAGGAATTTTACATCTACATCATGCGGTGGACCTTGAAAGACAAACTTATAAACAAGATCAACACTAAAATAAATCTCAATGAAATTAACAACACTTTGGAACCTAACACAACACATCTAGAGGTCTAGGCTAGAGATGTGTTTCGGCGTCGTAAAATCTAATAAATATCGTTTTCATCGAAGGTTGGGTGATTCATCCTCTTTGATATGACAAGTACTAGCACAGACTTGTGCTCACCGTACTGTCGAGTATATATTTGGATACCACAGTAGACTTATATCCTTTATCCATAGGAAGCCGTGTTTGCCACCCTATCAATCGGAATACACTGAACATGACATTTGAGAAGATTAACTGTCGTACATAAGTCCTTGGTAATTTCTCTTTAATTTACCACCAAGGTGTATATTGCAATTTTTCGATTCGTTTGGTAATCCCTCTATCTAGATCTCCAGAGTTGTCACTTTCGTTCCTTTTCAACTCCTTAAAAGAAAAGGTCTATCTGAGCACTTGTCACTTGAGGCTCATTAAAAATCGAAGGGGACTAGAATCATCTTTAGCTTTTTCTTGACTCTTAAAAATTTAAAAATCAAAGTTGTCTAAAAGCGTCATTAAAATTTATTAAGTTCAGAATAATAGCATTTTCCCTTTAATTTTGAGTTGATCAAGTAATCAGCAATCGTGGAATAAATTCAATCAAAACCTCATCATTCGCATAGATTAGCGAGTCAACCATCTTTGACTCTAGAAACAAAACCATTCCATGCAAAATGGTCTCATTTAACTGAGTCCAATTCTCCTAGTCTATTTGAAACTTGTGTTTCAACAACATCAGAGACTACAGTTACTCCTATCATTTCTGGTACCTCTGCCTTTACAAAAGAAGTTCCATAGATATAAGAGGATAGTAGAACTGATCCTAGTGACACTTCCATACCTGAAACAGCTCAAGAAAGAGCTGATCAGAGACTGAAGCTCATTCACCTGAACATCTGGAAATTGAAATCTAGAATTCAGAAAGTGTCACCCCTGCAATATCTGTCACTGCAGAATCTATACCTTCTTCGGCTCTAGAAATATTTTACGGACCTGATGGTCTACCTCTTCCACCTGGACTGATTGCTATAGAAGAGATAGTAGAGGATCTTCCATCCAGTAACCCATTACAGTTTGGAACTGGGATCCACTTATATCCTTCTACCCCTAAAGTTAGTTCTTTTAATCATCCTTCATCGCAAGTTCCTATCGAATCGCTAGGAAATATTTTGGATAGACTAAATATGTTGGAGCAACCGTCAACATCTAGGACTGTGTCATCTGATACAGTCGCAGTGGAACTTCCTGCTACTATTCCTACAATGTTTTCCGATATACCATCTATCCCAACTTGTTATCAATCACTAGATGGAGTCCACTCAAGGACTGTTTTGATGACATGGTCTATTCCTATTTGTTCATCCGAAATCCTATTTAGAATTTCTTATGTTGAAACTCAACAAATTGATACTGGGAAACTCAGCAGATTGATCTTGCATGACAATATCAATTTGGGTCGTCCAGTCTTCAGAGACCGGTATATCCATTGAGCACTGGATTGTTTCAATATGGAGGGTAGTATGCTTTTTCATTGTTCCCTCCTGGAGAACAATCATATGAGAGTTCACAACAAAATTCAGGTCAAACTAGAATTGCATCTAGTGTCAAACTAGAATTGCATCTAGTGTTTGGGTACCAATACTACCTCAACAACCAAGGTTTGTATATTCAATGCAACCAATCCAACCTATGTCAAATATTCCCATTACACCTGCTATTGTGACTATGTCGCAAGTATAAGAACTACCTGTTGTATGTCAACCTCAAGCCTCACAGGTTGCAATACAACAACCTCTTGTCTCTACGGCTCAATCACTACCTCAGGTTCTTGCTTCCATACCTATAACGACTCAAGCTCAGACGGGTACTATCACTGCGCATCTTGGTCAATCATCTAGTATTGGGCAGTAGCAAATGGTCCAACAGCCATGGCTGGTATGTTTGAAATAATACTGAGTGGGAGAGCATGAATAACACACTTCAGCAGAGTAGAGATTTTAGCAGGTACTCAGGGGGAGTATGGATAGTAGAATGTATATCAAGGAAGAGAATATCTTGGTTTTCCATTTTCCCTTGATGTCAAAGGGGAGAGTGACTTGGTATGGTTGTTGCCATCAAGTCCAAAGGGGGATATTGTTGCCATTATGATGCATGCGTTGTACTTGATGGCAACCCACTTGTAGCAGAACAACTCACTAATATATAACTAGATGAATCTACAGAAGGGATATTAGATGTGACAGAATACATGGGATGCAGGGCAGCTCGAAAGAATCAATTCAGATGTAATGAACAATGACAACTCATTAAGATGACAGTTCTTAGTATGGCAAGATAACTTTGCCATCAAGTCCAAAGGGGGAGTTGTTGAAATTATGATACAGGTGTTGTCCTTGATGGAAACTTGTTAAGATAACAGATCACAACTCAAGCTCATAGAATGAAGAAAAAGAGATATACGCAGTTTACCCTTTTCAAATATTCAAACATCAGTTATACCCAGATTATCAGATTTATAGATCAAGTCATGCACCAAATAAAACAGATCAAAAATCACACAAAGATACTTCTCTTCAAGCCTTAAGATCTTGACCCTTCAATAGAACTTGTCCTTCTTCTAGTGCTCAAGTTCCTCCTTGGTTCAGATCCAGCTATGCACCATAACCCAATGACCATTATTCTAGATCTTTCTCTTCATAAGATATTCAATACTTGAGTGAATCACTTTAGAATATTTACCTCAACCTAATGTTGCTCCTCCTTTTCACGATACTGCTTCTTCATGTTTTCTTCAACTTTTCTTCCTTCTTCCAACTGATGTCTTAATTCAAGAACTTTGTTTTCTTGTTTTTCATGAGCTTGGAGTAGTTCTTTATTCTTCTTATTTGATTCTTCAAGATCTTCTTTTAGCGAGGGGATCATAGCTTCAAGCCTTTCATAGTAACTGGATGTTTCTCTGAGTTTCTTGATTGTTGTGCTCCTTTCATTTACTTCATTTCCTAATGATGTTACTTCTTACTGCAACTTTTGACATTGATCTTCCTTTTCCTTGAATAGATTCCTTACCCTGTTTCCTTCCTCTAGTTGAGCTTTTAGATTGGTAACTTCTTATTTGGAGACGCATTCCCTTTTGTGCAATAGATCTTGTTGATCTCTAATTTTGTCTCTAAGCATTTTAAATTATGCCTCTATTTGATATCTTTCTTTCTCGCCCATAAGAGCAAATTCAGTTGTTTCACTATCACTTTCATTATCTTCAAATGGATGGAGAAATGTATCACTAGAGGATAACAAATTCATACCTGATAGTTATTTTGCTTGTTCATCCTCATTCTAAAGTGATTCTGAATTTGAAGTGTTTCTTCCAAATATTCCCCAATCAATTCTCCCACTGTCATAGTTCCTTTGAGATGTCTTCTGCTTTTGAGGCACTTTCTTCTTAAGCTTATTTCCCATTGTTCTACAGATCTCCTTCAAGCGATCAAGCTTTTACCAAAGGACCTGCTTGATACCATTGTTGGAAATAATACTGAGAGGGGGGTGAATCAGTATTATCAAATCGAACACTTTTTCATTTCCATACTTATATTCATATACGCTACTTCAGTTAAGGGAACCTATGTGTACACGCAATTGTGTCTAATGCAACTAGCGTATATCCAATAAACTTATGATTCAGTTAATCCATTAAATGTTGATCTTTAGTTAGTGCATCAGAACTTTATTAACCATATGAACAGTAAACAGGTGCAGAACAGAACAGATCATCACACAAAAGAAGCACACGTAAACACCATGATCTAAGGTGGAAACCCAATGTGGGTGAAAACCACCTGTTGCAATTTCTCACTATCTTCCTTTAATAAGAAACTTCTTTTTACAATATTTATGTACTGGTGCAGCCTTATACCAGTATGCAGGCTTCTACCTACAGAAGGTTATAACCTCCTCTCATTCTCCAGCTTCTCCTGGAAGGGAAATAAAACCCTCTTAGCTCTTGTACTAGCCGATCCTTTAACTAGTACGTAGGCGTCGGCCTACAAAATCATCCAAGCTTCACTCATTTTCAGCTACTACTGGAAGGGAGATACAACCCCCTTAGCTCTTCTACTAGCTGATGTACTAGTATGTAGGTACCAACCTATGGAAGGCTACAACCTTCTCTTTCTTCCTCCAAGTACCATGTTTCATAGATTTTCAGACTAGATACTCCTGAAGCACAACACCATAATCTGAAGGCCACGTTTCATCCAATTTTCATATTGGACCCATCAATATCATTGAAGCACACAATCAATAACACTAGCATCATCAATCTCTGAATCACTGAATCACTGAAACCTTGTCAACAAACTGCAGTCACCAAAACACAGAGCAGAACACAGAACTTTGCAACAATGTTCAGATCTAACTGTATCATCAAAAATCATGCATCAGAGTGCATACGCTACTTGAAAGAGTCGAACCAGTGTGTATACACAACTTCATCAAAGCGAACCAGCGTATATGTCATTAATTACTTATAACTTCATTGCACTTCCTAACTTCAAACATACCTAGATCATTACATATACAAGGATAATATGTGTGTTAGCAACGAGATCTAGTCCATCAGATCACATAAAGATAAGTCATTATGATCTTGATCCATTATTATATCTCATCCATCAACACTAAAGCTAAACACAATCAACCAAACTGAATATGCAGAATACTGACACCAGTAAATAGTCATCAAAACTCATCAACAACCAAAACCACCTGTAACTTCAAACATCATAGCTCATATGGTATACGCTACTTAGATGTATATAACCTATGTATGTACGCGCTTTTATCATAGTCAACCAACGTATACATATGTAAATATTCATTCATGATTTGTAGCTATTCCAAACTTGAGTTATACCCAGATCATAATATTTACAGAACATTACATGCATCAGTATACAGATCTAGAATAAACATGATCAAACCATATAGATATGATTCATTCGAAGCCACTAGATCTCGATCTATCTTTAGATCGTGTTCTTCATCAACCGTTGAGATTCCTCCTTAGCTCAGATCAAGCAAGGCATCATGAACACATAGCCTACACACCAGATCTCATACTTCATCAGATATTCGAGACTTATTTGGTGCCTTTCCCTAATGATCTTCTCCTCCTTTTATAGTCTTAGGCCTTTACTCAATTCCATGGTCCAAAACCACTTAGAACCAATACCTTGGACCAATACTATGCATCGCAATACCATGGTCCAAAAACCAGAGAACAAAACCAAATGTACACGTCATTCCTTGCATGAGAGTGTGTGCATACGTATACGCACCTTTTGGTCGGCTAACTTGCGTGTATATGCAGATTTATCAAGGGTAAACTACATATATCTCTTTTTCTTCATTATGTTTAGCTATGATCTATCATCTTAGTAAGTTTCCATCAAGGACAACACCTTTATCATAATGTCAACAATCTCCCCCTTTGGACTTGATGTTAAAGTTATCTTGTCATACTGAGAACTGTCATCTTAATGAGTTGTCATTGATCATTACATCTGAACTGATTCTTTTTTAGTTGCCATGCATCCCATGTAATTTTTCACATCTAATATCTCTTTTGTAGATTCATCTAGTTATATATTAGTGAGTTGTTCTGCTACAAGTGGGTTGCCATCAAGTACAACACATGCATCATAATGCCAACAATCTCCCCCTTTGGACTTGATGGCAACAACCATACCAAGTCACTCTCCCCCTTTGACATCAAGGGAAAAGAGTGGACCAAGATATTTTCTTCCTTGATATACATTCTACTATCCATACTCCCCCTGAGTACCTGCTGAAATCCCTGCTCTGCTGAAGTGTGTTATTCATGCTCCCCCTGACTATAAGCAAGGTCTGCAAAAAGATGTTCTAGAAGAAGAACATGACTTTATCATAAATGACCTTCCTATCACCAAAGACTCATACATACATCCATCTCCCAACCAAGTGGGGATATACCAATATTGACTCATCCACCAAACTAGGTGGGGATACACCAGATACCAATTACATGACTGAAACACTACATCATCCTTCCCATGCATAGTGGGGGTACAAATTACATCATATGACCAAAAGGGATTCATCAAATGACTACAATAGATAGAGACAAACTATTACATCATGAGTCTTGATATGACCTTTACATGACATTTATAAAAGAGAACAAACATCTAAATAAGACCATGATAGTCATCAGCAACTATCATACGCAATGTATGATCTACTCCATAAGCAACATCTAGACCAGCAACCTGTATATGTCCATTAGTGTATAAGTCATCAACCTATAACAAGGTATGTCTGCATATAGATATCAACTCATCCTTTTGAACAAAATTCTGCATATGACATATAGAATCATTCACATTATATCATATGTGAAAAACACCATAGCCATCTTATCAACATCAAGATCTGCATGATCTTATATATCATCCAAGTATCATCACTTGGGAACATCTGCATCAATCAACATATGTAAGTATCAAACTGTCATCATATAGGTAAGAACTCATCATAATCATGTCTCCAACAATGCAACTTTGAGTAATCATCCATGTATCTAGTATACTGTTTATAGCACTATGTATCTTGAGCTCAAGATCTTTTGTCAAGACTTCCTGATATCATCAACAACACAATCCTCATCCTTTTGAGTGCCAAGAACTATAGGAATCCTGCATCATGACTGTATTATATGTCGACAACAGCATATGAGTGACTCATCATCAAGTAATGAAATTGTGTATTCAAGCTTTGTACCTTTCCTTATCCTTATGAAGATCACCATGTAAGCACCATATATGCATCATTAGAGAATCAACCACAAATCTAATCTGAACACCAACTATGTAACCCCAAGAATCATATGATATTTTTTCATGGACAACTCATAACCATATCATAGCAAGATGCATCATTTAGCCATATAAGCATCATCACCAAGGACTACTAACCATAATGCCAACAATGCATTATTAAAAGAATATGCTCCCCTTGAACCTGTGCCATCTTATTTACTGTCAGATCTGATCATGCATATATCAGAAAGAAGTATTAAGGCATCATCATCATCAAGTTAGGATATAAACACTTCTAAACATCTTACAAGTATCAAGACATTTCCACACATCATCAGAAGATTGTAACCATTATCAAACAGAGAAAATAATGAACTGAATCATATCAAACCCTTTTCCTGAGCATGTCCCACTGCTTTTCTCAAACTAACATATATGCGACTGTGTTGAGTCTAACTCGTGTATATACATGACTTCTATTTATGAAACTTGCATATTAGATTGAGAACACTGAAGGTTTACACTTTCAGCTTCCTCTGAGTCTGTCATGTATGTACATTGTGTTGTGCCACATCTTTCAAATTGTGCTTCCTTCTTCTTCCATATCTTCAAGTGTGATGATGTTTTCTCCTTTTGGTATGGTGCCCATACTTTGTTCCTGCATTCCTTTGCTATATATCGCAGCTTGTTACATGCATAACATCTTACATTTTTCATATTCCTTCTATAGCAATCAACAGCTTTGTGACCAAACATATTGCAAGAAAAACAATATCCCTTAAAGTACCTGGAATGTGATGATCTTTCAGTGTGATGGTCTTGAACCATTCTACTTTTGCATCTGGCTGCAACATGTCCAAGATTGTGACATACATAACATTCAACATTATTCATCAGAGGAGTAAAATATTTTCTTTGAAGGATTTCTTTCCTTGGTTGTTGATGGGATTGACCTCTCATCTCCTTGTTGAGTATTTCAGATTGTTCATTAGTGTTCCTTGTCTTATTTTGTGAACTAGATTCACCTTCAACAGATTCATGAAATCCAAGACCAATTTTGATAGCAGGACACCTTTGACTACTAAGAATATCATCCAAGATCTCAGTACTATCTTGAAATCGTAATAGCTTATCCTTTTCTTCTAAGTTATCTTTTAGAATATTTAACTCAGCCTGATGTTGCTCCTTTTCACGATATTGCTTCTTCATGTTTTCTTCAGCTTTTCTTCCTTCTTCCAACTAATGTCTTAATTCAAGAACTTCTTTTTCTTGTTTTTCAAGAGCTTGGAGTAGTTATTTATTCTTCTTATTTGATTCTTCAAGATCTTCTTCTAGCGAGAGGATTGTTGCTTTAATCCTTTCATAGTAACTGGATCTTTCTTTGAGTTTCTTGATTGTTTTTCTCCTTTCATTTACTTCATTACTTAATGACGTTACTTCTTCCTGCAACTTTTGACATTGATCTTCCTTTTCCTTGAATAGCTTCCTTACCCTGTTTCCTTCCTCTAGTTGAGCTTTTAGATTGGTAACTTCTTCTTTGGAGACACATTCCCTTTTGTGAAATAGATCTTATTGATCTCTAATGTTTTCTGTAAGACTTTTAAATTCTGCCTCTATTTGATATCTCTCTTTCTCACCCATAAGACAAAATTCAATTGTTTCACTATCACTTTCATTATCTTCAAATGGATGGAGAAATATATCACCAGAGGATAAAAAATTCACACCTGATAGTTCTTTTGCTTGTTCATCCTCATTCTAAGTGATTCTGAATTTGAAGTGTTTCTTCCACATATTCCCCAATCGATTCTCCCATTGTCATAGTTCCTTTGAGATGTCTTCTTCTTTCGAGTCACTTTCTTCTTAAGCTTCTTGCCCATTGTTCTACGTATCTCCTTCAAGCAATCAAGCTTCTATCAAAGGACCTGCTCTGGTTCCAATTGTTGGAAATAATACTGAGGGGGGGGGTGAATCAGTATTGTCAAATCAAACACTTTTTCATTTCCACACTTAGATTCATATACGCTACTTCAGTTAAGGGAACCTGCGTGTACACGCAATTGTGTCTAATGCAACTAGCATATATCCAGTAAACTTATGATTCAGTTAATCCATTAAATGTTGATATTTAGTTAGTGCATCAAAAATTTATTAACCATATGAACAATAAACAAGTGCAATAAAACAGAACAGATCATCACACACAATAAGCACACATGAACACCATGATGTATGGTGGAAACCCAATGTGGGTGAAAACCACCTGCTACAATTCATCACTATCTTCCTTTAATAAGAAACTTCTTTTTACAATATTATTGTACTGGTGTAGCCTTATACCAGTACACAGGATTCTACTTGCAGAAGGTTACAACCTCCTCTCATTCTCCAGCTTCTCCTGGAAGGGAGCTACAACCCTCTTAGCTCTTGTACTAGCTGATCCTCTTACTAGTACGTAGGCGCCGGCCTACAAAATGCTCCAACCTTCACTCATTTTCAGCCAATACTGGAAGGGAGCTAAAACCCCCTTAGCTCTTGTACTAGTGATGTACTAGTATGTAGGTGCTGACCTACAAAAGGCTACAACCTTCTCTTTCTTCCTCCAGGTACCACATTTCATAGATTTCCAAACTGGATACTCCCGAAGCACAACACCATAATGTGAAGGCCACGTTTCATCCAATTTTCATATTGGACCCATCAATATCATTGAAGCACACAATAAATCAACACTAGCATCATCAATCTCTGAATCACTGAGTCACTGAAACCTTGTCAACAAACTGCAGTCACCAGAACACAGAGCAAAACACAGAACTCTGCAACAATGTTCAGATCTAACTCCATCAATAAAATTCATGCATCAGAGTGCATACGCTACTTGGAAGAGCCAAACCAGCGTGTATACACAACTTCATCAAAGCAAGCCATCGTATATGTCATTAATTACTTATAACTTCCCTGCACTTCCTGACTTCAGACATACCTAGATCATTACATATACAAGGATAATATGTGTGTTAGCAACCAGATCTAGTCCATCAAATCACATAAATATAAGTCATTATGATCATGATCCATTATTAGATCTCATCCATCAACATTGAAGCTAAACACAATCAACCAAACTGAATATGTAGAATACTGACACCAGTAAACAGTCATCGAAACTCATCAACAACCAGAACCACTTGCAACTTCAAACATCATAGTTCATATGGTATACTCTACTTAGATGTATATAACCTGCGTATGTACACACTTTTATCATAGTCAACCAGCGTATACATCTGTAAATATTCATTCATGATTTGCAGCTATTCCAAACTTGAGTTATAACCAGATCATAATATTTACATAACATTACATGCATTAGTATATAGATCTAGAATAAACATGATCAAACTGTATAGAGATGATTCATTCCAAGCCATTAGATCTCGATCTATCCTTAGATCTTGTTCTCCATCAACTGCTAAGATTCCCCCTTAGCTTAGATCAAGCAAGGCATCATGAACCCATAGCGTGCATACTAGATCTCATACTTCATCAAATATTTGAGACTTACTTGGTGCCTTTACCTAATGATCTTCTCCTGCTTTTATAGTCTTAGGCCTTTAATCAATACCATGGTCCAAAACCACTTAGAGCCAATACCTTGTACCAATACTATGGATTGCAATACCATGGTCCAAATACCATGGACCAAAACCAAATGTATGTGCCTTTCCTTGCATGAGAGTGCGTGTATACGTATACACACCTTTTGGTCGGCTAACCCACATTTATACGCGGATTTATCAAGGGTAAACTGCGTATATCTCTTTTTCTTCATTCTGTGAGCCTGAGCTGTGATTTGTCATCTTAGTAAGTTACCATCAAGAACAACATCTGTATCATAATGTCAACATGGTACAGTATCAACAACCACAATTCTAGCAAACTTACTGAGGACCTGAGCAACAAGGCTTTGTAGGTCATGGACAACCGCATTTTCAGAACGATTATCAACAACCATACTATAATGGTTATGTCCAACAACCCTATCAAAGTTACGAGCATCAGATACATTATGCTGGTATGCAAAGGCCACGGCTCAAGCGATCCCATCTTATCCTGGGTATGCTTTTCCGAACCTAAATAAACAGTTTCCTTTTGTAGCAACTCTTGAATTACCAGAAGCTGTTGATGAATGATCCAATTGCATACGCCCCTTGGTGGCCAGTGATTCCTCATAAACTTCCCTCTGATATTCCTAAATTTAATGGAAATCCAGGTGAAGATCCATCGAATCATGTGATGACTTTTCATTTTTGGTTTTCATCTAACACCCTAAATGATGATTCGATTAGTCTTCACCTTTTTCAGAGAACACTAATTGGTCCAGCAGTGAAATGGTATATTAAATTACTTAGAGCTTCGTTTGATAACTTCAGCACCCTTGCCACTACTTTTTTAACCCACTTTCAGTTACCCATAAGGTATGAAACGAGGATAGAACTCCTTACCAACTTCAAGCAGACAACAACCACTCACATATTTGATCATATTCATGAGTGGCAACATTGTCGACGAATGGTAAAGACATATGTTCCTGATCAGCTTTTAGCTGAGTGGTTTATTAATTCCCTATTACCATCCATAACTGAGGATGTGGTACACTCTATACACAGTTTTGCACACTCTACGACAAAATTCTTGACAATCCTAGACCAGAATTTTCCATTCCCCCTCCTCCTAATCGAACAGGGACTCTCACGCTGGCAATGGCATAATCGGTACCTTGAGCACAAAAACTGCAAAGGCTCCATCTCGTTGTAACAAATAAAATATATAAATAATATAAATATAATGTAAAAGATAATAATCATAAATAATAGTTAGTTAAGCGAGTAATTAGGTTGAAGAGGCATGTCTAATAGGACATGACTCTTCATAAAGAGACACTTGCTTGGTATATAAGCAAGCCTCTCGTTCTCATTATCATACTCATTCTTATTCATATATTTAATATAATATTTATATCCTCAATGGATAATTTCATATTCCAACTCTTTTGGAGTAATTAATCTTCAGAAGGAACTTTGTTCCCTTCATTTGGCATCAAAGCCACGTTGGCTGATCACCAGGCCTTTGGCTATCAACCTATCATCAACCTCGTTGCTGTCATAATTGAAGCGTTTCGCTACATATTGGGAGATTCTCCATTTTTTAGGTCTTTGGCCATTATTTTTTTTTTTTTTAATAAAGAATAAAGATATAATAAAGAATAAAGAAGAAGGGTATATAAAAAAAAAGAGGAAAGGAA
>APFE030249551.1:26610-51987 GCA_000404065.3 Pinus taeda
GTCGTCCACAAAGAACAACGGTTTCTTTGCACTATGTCCTTTTTGTTCAAAAGGATACCCTAATTGTCAAGAATCATTTAGAAATCAAAATGTTGTTTGCATAAGTTGTTACAAAACTTTTACCTTAGTCGAAATTAGTGATGCAGATAAACAATTAATAATAAGAAAAATGAGAGAATTAATGGCAAGACATACGGAAATGAAAAAAACAGAGTCCACATTGCAAGCTGAAAGCCCATCATTGCTTCTACCAAATGATATAATCCAATGTACCAAGAAATTGCAGCAAAAAAATCAAGAGAATGACAAAATAGCCAAAATTCAACAAAGCAAGGAAGTGTTAGAACGCGAACATAAAAATCTTGTGGATATGCATTACAAAGAAATAATGGAAAAGGACGAAGAAAATTCTCGTCTCAAGGATCACGTCGAAAAATTACTTGCGCAAGTGAAGAAGACTAAGGTCACAAAGAAAGAACTCAAGAAGCACTTATCAGAACAAGAAAAGGAAACTTTGCGTTTAAAGAACCTTAATAAAAATTTATTAGAACAAATCAGAGATCTAAAAGATGAAAAACTTAAAATTCAAAACACTGAAAATAAGGTTGATGAATCAAAAACCAAAGAACTTTTACGTCTGAGAAACCACAATCAAAGTCTGCTCAATCAAACTAAGAAACTTAAGGAGGATAAGAAAGCATTAAAAGATAAGTTGGAACAAGTCACTCAAGAAGAAGTATCGAAATCTCCAGTCACAACAGTTCAAGTTGAAAATAAGGGAACGAATATCGATCCATTGAATATGATAACTCAAGAAGACAAGCCAGTTGAAGAAACGACACACGTAGATGTTGCAGTTCAGACAATGGACATCCCAACTGAATGTTCCATAACCAATTCAACAACATCTTCGCCAGATGAAAATCTAAAAACTTTATATCGACATCCGAATCATGAGAATAGACCAATCAACCAAGCTGTGTATCAGGACAATTGAAGTCGTAGACAACAAATTAATGTTTCAGACAATAATGACGTAACATCAATTCCGTCTTATGCTGACAAGTCATTACAAAATTTTAGTGATCAGAATGCTATACAGAAGATTAATCTAGGATGGTCTGATCCCTTCTCAGTGCGACAATTCTGATTTTCACTAAGAAGATCATATCGACTTGTATTGACGAAGATGACTGTTCCAAGACAGAAAGACGTTCGAAGCCGAAAAGGAGATCAAGCCTTTTTTCATCGACAAGCTTTGAGGACAAAGCTTTTTGAGGAAGGAGGCAATGTAACAAATAAAATATATAAATAATATAAATATAATGTAAAATATAATAATCATAAATAATAGTTAGTTAAGCCAGTAATTAGGTTGAAGAGGCATGTCTAATAGGACATGACTCTTCATAAAGAGACACTTGCTTGGTATATAAGCAAGCCTCTCGTTCTCATTTGTAAATCATAACTCATTCTTATTCAAATATTTAATATAATATTTATATCCTCAATGGATAATTTCATATTCCAACTCTTTTGGAGTAATTAATCTTCAGAAAGAACTTTGTTCGCTTCACTCGTAAAGTCCTTGCAATTTCTAGTCAAAAATAAAATGACAAACCTCTTTCCTCGGAGATTAATGCCCTGTCATCTGACAAGGGCAAGAATCCAAAGCAACCAGGGGGCAAGAAGAAAGGGAAAAATAATAAGAAGAAACAGGATAATTCACCTCCTAAAAAATCTTCTGAAAACCTACTGGGAAAAACAAACCTCGTCAACCATGTTTCGTATGTGATGAGGACCATTTCACAAAAAGTTGTCTGCATCGAGCTAAGGTTATGAAAATTTTAAAAGCTTCAACTACCTCAGCAGTGATGAATGATCCATTTCCAAACCTAGAAACTAATCTGGTTGCTATCGATCATGCTTCCACAATGCAAGTGCTTATGTTGTCCATCTAGAAACAACAAAATTATGCTTTGATATTTACAAGGAATAAAGATTATGGGAATCCATAGTCGTCAAACAACAAGGCTATAGATCAACCCAGTAGTTCGATGACAAATTCACCATAAGTTGTTCCGCTCATCATTCTTGAATTAACTATAAAACTGCCAAAGGGAGTGGTACATAAATTGACATTTAATCCTCGTGCTCGAGCAGCATAGAATTATAATATAGTGAAGGATCTAGCTCAATCGCCATCCGCTATGTCGACCCTTGAGGTACTACAAAATTTCCCCTCCCAAAAGCAGGCTTTGTTATTAGCAATAGGTGGGATTGATCCAACAGATTCCAATCTTGTGTCCTTTAACCATAAAGGATACGAACCTCAATTACTATCCCAACTCGCTTTCCTCATCCATGTAAAGGCCCTAAATAAAATTGTTCATAAAACAATGATTAATGAGGGAGCATCTACCTGCATTATGTCAATGAGCTGCTGGAAAACTTTAGGTTCACCACCCTTGTCGCGATCATCACCGACATTAAAAGCATTCGATGGAAGAATATACGCACCGTATGAGATTTTACGTAACTTGCAAGTAGAACTGGGGGGCAAGAAAATAGAAATTGAGGTCGAAGTCATTCTTGGAAACCTTGACTACATTATCTTGCTAGGAAGGCCATGGATCGATGCTATGGCTGATGTTGTGTCTACATATTTTAGAAAGATTGCATTTCCCTTCTAAGGTGGAATTACAACCATTGACCAACTAACATTTTTCCCCAATAGTTCACAAGCTACTAGAAGCATTCCATTGATCCATGGAAGTTCCCAATCACTTCAAAATATTGGAGTAGGTCTCCTAAAAGACCGTTCCTTAATGGGTACTTCTGCCCTCCTACCTCCAAGCAATCTAACGGAAGTGGCCATAGTGGAAACCTATCATATGATATCTTCTACATCATCAAAGATTATGAAGAACTTTGACCATTTTGAAAGTGTGGATCATTGTGAGGTGTTGCTCCCAAGCCCCATTGAATCTTTGTAGCAATCAATTTTTTGGACCTGGGCAATGAAGCCAAATCAACACTCGGCAAGTGTTTGGATAGATAGGTCTCTAGAGTATGGTACCTCTACTGATTCTTGGTCTAGTATACATTTTACAGACGAAGGAATCATTTAGTCAATGATGATAGGAGAGATGTCGTGGGAAGATTACCACCATCGTTCCCACCTTCAAGATAATGATGAAGATAATTTGAGTGACCTTAATCATCCTTCAATTTTTGATTTTCTATCAAATACTGTAAATACAGTGGATTCCAAGTGAAATCTATCCAATATTGAGGAAACTATCACCATCAATATCTCGACCAAACCTAATGTTGTAGAGAATATTCATGTTGGCAAATCGTGTTCTCCTTCAGAACTGGAAATATACTACGCTCTCTTTCGTGAATTTAGAGATGTCTTCACTTGGTTATACAAAGAAATGCCAGGAATTGACTCGAGCATCATTGAACATGAAATCAAGATGTATCCAGATGTCAAACCAATACAAAAACGGCTTCGACTGGTTCACCCAAAGAAAGCCGCTGCCATTAAAATAGAAGTTGAAAAAGTTTTGCATGCTGGTTTCATTTACCCCCTTCCTCTCACTGATTGGGTATCGAATATTGTTCCTGTGATGAAGAAGCAAGGAACTATTAGAGTGTGTGTCGATTATAGGGATGTGAATCAAGCGTGTCCAAAGGACAACTACCCTACCCCCTTCATTGACCAGATAATTGATGAATGTGCCTAATGTGAAGTCTTTTCATTCATGGATGGATTTTCTGGATACAACCAAATCAATATCCGCCCAGAGGACCAGTCAAAGACTGCAGTTATATGTCCATGGAGCATGTTCGCATACCGTAAACTACCTTTTGGTTTTAAGAACACAGGGGCAACCTTTTAAAGGGCAATGAACTATGCATTCCATGACATCAAACACATCATTCAACCATATCTCAACGATCTTCCAGTTCATTTACGAAAGCAGACTGACCATCCGCAACATTTGAGAGCCATATTTATATGTTACCGACACTACAAGATACGACTCAATCCACACAAGTGTGTGTTTTGTGTTGATTCTAGTCGATTACTTGGTTTTGTAGTTTCTAAGGATGGAATTTGACTCGACCCATGTAAGGTTCAGGTAATACTTGACATGCCTCCATCTTCAAATTTGCTTTAGATTTAGAAACTCCAAGGGAAAGCAAACTTTCTAAGGAGGTTCATTCCAAATTATGTTGAGCTTGCTAAATGTTATACGTGTCTTTTGAAAAAAGAAGTACCCTTCAACTAGGATCAGGTTGCACAAGCTTCCTTTGATGCTTTAAAAGGTTCCCTAATAAAAGCATCACTAATGTATGCTCCTGACTATCAAAAAGACTTTAACCTGTATCTCACCACTACAGATACAACTATCACCATGGTTTTAGTACAAGAAGACAATGGAATAGAACATCCTGTGTATTATTTAAGTCGCAACTTAAATGATATAGAAAGCAAGTACTCCTATGTTGAAAAGTTGGCCTTAGCAGTTTTTCAAGCAGTACAAAGATTTCGACACTATATTCTCTTTTGCAAAACCACCATCTTGTCAGATTGCAGCCCTATGACCTACATTCTGTCGCGTCAATTACTAGGGGGCAAATATTCCAAATGGATAGCCATTTTGCAAGAGTTTGATCTGGAATTCACCAAATCCAAATCAAAGAAATCTCTTGTCTTCACGGAGTTACTTTGTGACCTACCATCATCATCCAAAGATTTAACATCTAGAACATCAATCGTGGATGAAACTCTGTTTCTGATATCTCCAAGTGATCCTTGGTAAGGAGATATACTGATCTATCTCAAAACCCAAACCTTTAGGCTTAATACCTCTCATTCTGAACAGTGGCGTATTCGATATCAAGCCAAAGACTACATGATCGTCGATATAGTTTTGCGAAGGTGCCTCACGCATGAGGAGATCGAAAAAGCCCTGAGTGACTGGCATTCAGGCGCATGTGGGCGACATCTACCTAGTTACGCTACTACACAAAAGATCTTACGAGCTGGTTACTTCTGGCCTACTAGATTCAAAGATTGCATAATTACAGCCAGAAGTTGCCATGCTTGTCAGATTTTTTATCACAAAACCATATTACCACCTAGATCACTGCATCTAGTAGTTGTTGTTGGGCCATTTGCTAAATGGGGCATAGATTTCATGACATGTAACCCCACCTCGGCTAGGGGGCATGGGTATATTATAGTCGTTGTCGACTATTTTACAAAATGGGCAGAGGCGATGCCTACATTAAACAACAGCGGTGAAATGGCTGCTATTTTCCTTTTCAATCATGTAGTCTCTAGATTTGGTGTTCCATAGGCTATAGTCACAGACCATGGATCACATTTTCGCAATCACATGATGGTTGAATTAACTGCCAAATTAGGATGTTCCATGATAGTTCTACTCCATATTATCTGCAGGCTAACGGACAAGTTGAGCCAATCAACAAATTCCTTAAACGCATGTTGCAGAGAATGACTGGAGTCCATAAATGGAATTTTCATTTAATCGTGTACTCATCCCTATGGGCATATAGGACTTCAGTGAGAAATGCAACCGGATTTACACCTTTCCAGTTAGTGTATGGTCTGTAAGCTGTCTTACCAATTCAGTGTGAAATTTCATCTCTCAAGCTCACCATTGATCTACTTCCTGAAACTTTGGAGGAAGAGGCTCATTTCTTGGAACTAATCCACTTGGATGAAACTCGTTGTGATGCCGCGTTGGCTAATGAAGCTCATAAGAAATGTGTCAAAGCATAATTTGACAAAAATGTTAAGCCTCGTGTCTTCTCAGAAGGTGACTTGGTCTTGCTTTACGATTAGGACTCTGATAAATTGGGAGTAGGTAAGTTCGAACCATTATGGATGGGCCCCTACATTTTCAAACGAGTATTGACAAAAGGAGCTTACATACTCGTCAATTGGGATTCCACTGTCGCAACCCTGAAACGGGTTGCATCTTAAACGTTAATATGCTTAATTAAGTATAGTGACCTCTTTTTTTGTTACATTTTTGTTTTCCTTTAGAGTTGTCGTTTTGGTTAGGTAATTTTCTTCACTTTTGTTGCAGATGGCAGACATTTTGGAACCATTTGTTGGGTATGCTGATGGAGCTAGTCATAGTACACAAAACCTATCTTCTGTGGCCTGGGCCATTTTTTCTCTGAATGGCGATTTAGTGAGCTTCAGGGGGATATGTATTGGTCGATCAATGAAAAACATCGTTGAGTATAGCACGTTGATTGAAATTCTCTCTGATACCGTTTCACATGGCATACGCTGACTCATTGTCAGGCTAGACTCGCAACTCATCATCCTACAGCTTATTTGCATTTATTCCGTTTTGGAACCCAACTATTTATCGTATGTTCCTAAGATTCAATATTTTTGAAAGACAGTTTGATTCCATTCAATATCAACACATTTCCAGAAACTTAAAGACATTAACTGATTCATTAGAAAACTATGTGTTGGATAGAAAATTGCAACATTTGTAAAGAAAGCATTTCATATTAACATTTGCATCTGGATCACATAACTTAACCAAAATAAAACTCCGAAAATCAAAAAAAATATAACTGTTTACATTTTTTACAAAATGTTTCGTGTCCAAGAAAAAATCAGTCATGTGACCAACAAACTCAAAAATGAATGCAAAAAAGCATCCTAAACTAATGATGCTGGTGATAACATGTCAGAGCCTGTGTGATCATACGGAAGAGACTAGTCTATCGCCTCAACGCACTGGTAGTATAGCATTGTAACCTCAGAGGTAACTTGTCAGTCCTCACATCCTGAATACCAAGAGTGAGACCCTTGACCTGATCCTGCAGCACTACCAGGGTCTCTTCTACGTCTAGACCATGAAGGACGGCCCTCCCTATAGCCTCTTCTGCTGGAACGTTAGTTGCCACCCTTGGGCGTGCCACTGGTCGCATTGGCCCAATATCTGCAAAAGTATATGAGTTGGATTAGTCTTGATAACGTTTAAAGACACATAAACATTATAAAATTGATAAATAAATATATGGTCAAATCATTTTACCCATAGCACTCCACTGCTTTCCAACTGGTAACGCCAAATCCGGGTCACCTCAGAAATCCATCCCAGCATATGGATACTCCGCAAAGACCATCTCTTGATGGTCGAACCACTCAAAGAAGGCATCAGAGAAGGAAATTTGTGATTGAACAGCATATCTGGCCATAAGATCAACCCACCTCTGCATCTGTGGTTCCCTCGGTGTTGGTAATCCTAGTAAAATGTATTCAGGCTGCATCAGTTGAATCCTCTCCAAGACAAATGCTATCAAGATGGAATCGTAGCCAAAATGCTTGGATCTTCCATTATTTACCTTGGAGAGTTGTTCTTTTATGACCGGAAGTACCGCGTCACGCTAGTTGAATAGCTTCAGTTCCAGGCATTTCAAGGCATACTGCATGTAAGATCTATTTGCCAAATGAAGAGCTGCACTACCAACCAATCTAGCAAAGGTACATAAAATGGTCCTCAAAGACTGATCAGTGACATCCTGGATATTGATCTTGCTGTCTCTACTGGGCTGAGATCCATCTTTACAAAACTGGCGGATGTAATCCCTCACAGATTCGCCTCCACAAGTGAATCCTGATATTGAAAGAGGAGCGCCATGCCTCGATAACCCTGTCAGAAAGTAGATATCCTTGACTACCAATGGAATAGATTTGCCTCTGATCTAGAATACCTGGTTGATCAGATCCCAAGCATCAAGAAAATACTACAATAAACTGATTTGTTGCCTCATGCTAGATATACGAAAGAATTTGAGCAAGCCATAGTTCCGTAATGCAGTAACTGTGCCCTGATCGTGTAAGGCAATAATGTCCTCTTCTTCATGTTCACATTCACACCACATGACAACCGTCTTGATCCAAAAAATATCTGAAACAAAGACAAAAGATGAATTAGGATCGAATTTTGAGCAAAAACAGGCAAAATTTGGTGGAAAATCACTGTATAAAGATGCCCTTCTACACCCATCGCAACCTGCCTTTGAGCAAGGTGGGATGCATACTAACTGGCTAGTTGGCAGCTCAGTATGGATCACACCTTTCAATATTGGCAAGGTGTAATGATTGGGGAATGAAATCCTCAAACCCTAAGGGCCCAGAAATGTGAAAAACATGCTCAAAATCAAAGAAGGATGGAATGAAAATGAAGAGCTCAGGGTTAGCTCTTACCTGGTCCTAACGGCACGAAGAATAGTTCACAGGATCTCTCGGAAAAAACTGGTATAATTTAAGGGGGAAAACCACTCAAAAGCTCCAAATCCCAAATTTGAAAGAGAATGATGAAAATGAAAGGTAAAACTACTTTTATGATTACTATTCACGTACTTCAAGCAAAATGTTAGTTTTAACTCATTTTTCATACATATATATGTATTTCTAATCATTTGATGGAGTGATTGAGCAGGTTGAATGACCGATGAAATAATATGATGTGCTAAACGGCGAATTAAACATTTTGACCACAACAAGAGCAATGTTATCATATGGTTCAAGCTCGTTAAAAAATAAACCTACCACTGAGCATATGTTCCCCCAGATTTCAAGCTCGTTAAAAAATAAAGCCATCTTTGGTAAATAACCTTTGTGATTGCCATAATGTCAGCCTTTTGAGCCTTGGTTGTGTTCTTGCCATCACCTCCATTCTTTTGGCTGATTATACGCTTCCACTTGATTGTTTACCCTTTTGAGGAACAGCTGTGATGAGTGGTCCTGTTAGCCACCCTCTTCACATCACCATGTTTTGAGAAGTTCCCAGCTCACCTAGAACCAGTTGCTACCATAAACACCACTCGTTCCTCAAAAAACAAGTCTACTTTAAACTCTTTTCAGACTTGTTAAATATGACAATATTGTTGAGCAATTGGCCTCTCCAGCTCACTAAAGTGATTGGAAGTTCCATCCCTCCTGCATACTTTAATCTTTTTGGACCTGAGGGATTATCCCACAAAAAGATCGAGCGCTTGTTCTTTTTGCTTGCTAAAGAAATCAAAAAATCATCCCTTACATATTATTTTATACTTTTTCAGACTTAAGGGATTACGCTATGAAAAAGGACCACTGGAGTTTCCTTTTCGTCCCTTTTCAAACTCTCTAAACATGAAAAGGACTGAGTTATCCTTGTCGTTAAAATCGTTAAAACAATAGTGAAAAACTTGTCTTCCCAGACAAGAATGAGTTTCACTATCGCTAGGCTCGCTAAAACATAACAACAGGTTTGCCCGAATGGAAAATTATAGACAAGCATATGTTATCCTCCTCAAGCTTGACAAAAGTAAAGAGGTACTAGTTAGAAATGACTGGGAAAAAGGGAAGAAAACTTAAAGAATTTTATTGGTAGCAGGTCACTCTTGAAAATGACACTTTCAATCCATCACCATGATTGAGTCAGGTTGGGTTATTCCGTTCACCGGTCATATCACCATTGGTCCATCGTACCATCCATATTTTGGGTTTAACGCTACCAATCCATCTTAGTGTTGCTAATATGTTCAAGAGAATTCATTCAGAGAATTCACCATCTAGTTAATGCCTCATCCACTGCAATACCTTCACCCTCAATTTTTCATGACCGCCATTCTTGAACCTTGTATCATCAAATCATTTTCACCTCCAGAAAATCATTTGCTTCGTTTCATGTCGTTGATGTGGGATACACCAACGCCCTCCTACGATGGGTCAGCTTCTTGTCAACATCAGCTCATTATCCAAGAATTTTACTTAGAAACAACCCTTTCAGTACCTTGAATCTTGCATGCCTCAATGGCAAGTTTCTCACTTCCAGCGACAGGTTTACATCAATGGCCTTCGACCGAGAGATTTTACATGGTGTTTGACATCAGATCATATATTCACACCACGTAAATTGTACCATAGTACCTCGAGGGTCATTATCATTATCGGTGATTCCTCTCGTGCCTATTAATAGCTTACATTATTGGCTGGTAAGCAGGTGATGTCTTTCCATGTTCGACTTCAGGACATCTTTTGACATGGATCAACTTGTACATCAGGCGAAGATTGAATGAGTTTGAAGACCCCAGATCTAGTTTCATCCATCCAGGCTGTGATATATTCAGGAATAAAAAGACATCAAATGTACACAGAAGCTACACAGAAGATCATCCAAGCTAAGGGATGATGAATCTACATATAAAAAATCACCAATCTGCAACTGCAGACGATTATCTGTTCTATGTACATGAAAATGAATTTATAAAGTTGAGCATGGGAATGCCCACCTTAGCTAGATCATGGAAAATTATATTGTGATGATGTACTGTATTGTATCTCATACAGGTCACCTTCCAGTTCGAATACCTCAAATCCTCATGATAAAGCATTTCACCCAACATCTAAAGATTTATGACTTCATGCTTTAGGGGGCAAATGTTATAGACATATTTTGGCACTACAATCCCAATCTTATATGTTGGTAAACCAAGGGTTCTTTAACCCCTAAAAGTGTTTTTTCATACCTTAAAGGATCATAGTCAACTGATTACATCATTCCCCAGAAGTTCCACATCAAAAACCACTCAGAACTAGCCAAAACTGGACCATACTGACTGCTCCACTGTCAAGGTGTGATGCATACTAAAGATGCCTTCTGTGGGGTGCAATGAGAGAGAATGGACAAATCTCTGAGACAATTTACTAAGTGGATACTCATATAATCTTCTAGAAACTTCTCCTATGACACTTGCCTCTCTGAATTCACCCAGGGATGAGTAAGAGATCCAAGAAATATCCAAGTGGAACCAAGAACTACAAGTGGAATGACACTAATAAAAAACCCAAAGATGGCTCACACCCTTGCAGACATCTATAAATGGATCCCTCATCTAAGAGATCTAGAGGCTGGAATTTTGTAATTTGTAAGGAAGTGTTGATAGTTTGTCTTTGAGAGAGAACATTGTATTGTTGGGTGATCTTGCTTTTCATGAGGTGAAGAGGGCTTTGATGTTGGGAGTATGATGCTAGATCAGATAGCTGAGTTGTAATCCTCTCTTCTATTATTAATAAAGTTCTTTGAGTTTTCCTCCATACAATCGTGTACTTATGAATCTTATTATTTGTGAATGCCATTGTATGTTCAATGTATTTCTGATTCTACATTGTTTATGATATAATAGATCGAGATGCTTTGATGGTGTTTTGTTACTTTGTTTCTACAGGTATTCTCTAAGTGGGACAAGTAGGAGAGGAGTTGCAAGCTCTATCAAGGGGGAGAGAAATCAAGCAAGGAGTCAAGAAAAAGATCCAGGTTGTCCCCTTTGCTTCTCTCTTATCTATCATACATAAAGGAAATCACAAATTGCTTTTATTGTTTGTTTCGAGGATAGCTACCAATCCTAGTGGGACTAGCAGATCAAAAAGACACTAGTTTTCCGATAAACATAGGGGGGTCCAAGGGGGGCGATGATCATTCTTTAGAGCCCCCCCGGCAGAAGATTAGGGGCAGTGCCCCTAAAGCTAAAAATAGAATAAAAATTTCCTTGTAAGATGTTGTAATTTCGTAGTCAGTCTTGGCCATTCATTAGGTGGAAATCTGATGGTAGAAGTTATGTTTAATTTAGGGTTTTTTTCCCTAGAAGGCAACCCCTCACTATATATGATGGAATTGTATTGCAGATATGTAGATGTGTATTCTAAGCAAGAAAGGGAGAGAAGATTGTGTGAGAGTGAAGAGGGAATTACAATGGATCTGTTGTAGGTTGTATCTCTTCATTTTGTTGGATAATATAAAAGGAAGGACTCGTTGTTTCTCCGTGGATGTAGCCCAAATTGGGTGAACACATATACCTGTGTCTCTCTTGTTTTTATGCGTTTTCTATGTTTATATTTCTGCAATATTTTATGTGTTCCATTGCTCTATAATATATAATTTTCTAACATATAATAGATTGACTATTTACAAAAAAGGAATACCTTAGCTGAACATGTCTAAGAGGTTCTCTTGAGTATTTTTTCTACCTTTTCGGACTCAAGAGACTATTTGTGAAAAGGAACCTTTGGATTTTTCTTTTTCGCCTCTTTTTCAAACTCTCTAAACATGAAAAAGAAGTCAAGTTAGACATTCGATGGACTCATAAAAACATAAAACAACGATGAAATCTTCAAACATGACAGGACCGAACTACTATAGGTATTAATGCATGGGTGGTTGTGGCTGGAATACCCTCAAATATCTTCTCGCGATTTGAGGCAGACCATTCCAGATTAACTACAACTATCACAAAGAAACATGCATATATCTATATCAATGCATAATAATCAAAGCAAAGAAGAGAGATTACCTTAGTCCTTGGTGCAGCCCTGCGGGAGAACACAATTTAGAAAAGTGGAAGACCTCTCTTCTACTTCCTAGATCAACACCTGCACATAAACAAGATGAAGAGTAATCCTACAACATACAAACTCTAGTAATTAAATCATTCATACATAAAGATAGAAGACAACATGCATCTAAGCTACTTATAAATTATGGTATTGAATCAAAATGTATATAAACACTACATCAACACCATCAAGTAGCCAACACAACAACAGATCTATATTATTAGATTGAAGAAGAATTATTACAACCATCTTGGCTAGATAAAGCTTCCTCTAGTCCTCAATCTCCTCTCTCTCTCTCTCTCTCAACCTCTCAGCAACATAAAAACTATATATCATACAAAGTTTTGACAATGATTTGAAAACCATTCGACCTCAATCACAATGCCCAAGCCTCCAATATATATATGATGAGAGGCTTATCCTTTCCAATTGTCTCATGATTTCCATTGAGGAAATAGCTAAGGTGTTTCCTCGCATTATTTTTGTTTCCATTTCCATGAGACTCTGTTAGGGATAGCAATATCCTTAGTTAGGTTGGAGGTAGATGTTTCCTTCTTTTTGGGGTGACATTTGAGTGAAGAGTAGAGTGTTAGTCAATCAACCCACTCTTTGACCTTCGTAATCTCACAAATGTTGGGTAATGTGGCCCTTTAAGTAAATCAGTGAGTTAACCTAGGGACTAATGCCCTTGGCTAGTGCATGTGGAGCATTCTAACTCCTCTTGTCTATTTCTGGGGTGCATTACCCTGGAAAATAGGCCTGTGAAATAGGTCATGTCCTTAACCAAACTATCTTTCTCCTCTGACTTGATTAGGAGGTATTTTTCTTGTATAACATATGCCCCCTAAAGTGTGAGGTTATAGACAAAGACGATGGCTGAAATACTTTATAAATTTTGTTTGAAAAAAGAGAGAGAGGATTAGAGCTTCAAGGCTACATGAAACTTGAAACAAACAACATATGTCCAAAATATAGGAATCATGTCCTGATTCGGGCATTCCTAGGCTCCGTAGCTATGTCAGAGTGATTTATCAAAAGAGGTATGACATGCTTGTCCACCGATAAGCACAATGTGGAATTGTGTCATAATATGATCATCCTGACAAGCTATCTCTAAAAACAATATATGCAGCTTTGGAGACGGAATAAGGCTGAGTGATGCAAGCCTCTACCCAAGGTCTTGGTTGCCTCTTTATCTAGAAATAATATTTATGCACATGTGAATAAAGGAGTTGATGTCTAACATGTGACAAATTGTCTGATTAATAGTCAATAATGAAATTTGTTAATAGACACGAGGATTGCCACCGATAACGATGATGGTCTCAAAGATGCACGGTACAATCTTAGCGAGTGTGAAGAATGATGTTGTCATCAAACACTCGTAGAATCATTAAACTTGGAGCCAATGATGAAAACTCCCAATCAAACAGAAGGTAGCCTACCACTAATGACTGCAATTTCCAAGGTACTAACATGTTTTTGGATATGGTTCCTAGATAGAGTGTTGAAGTTGATAGGAAGAGACCCATTGAAAGGTAGGAAGTAAGGTGTCTTACATTAGTGAACACGAAACGGGACAAGAATAATTTATTTTGGAGATTAATTTTGAGCAATGGGTCAAATATATGGAGGGCATGATGGAAGTATATGATTGATGGTTGATATAGGAAGAAAAGGATGGGTGGATCCCTTGAACAATAGAAGGCATGACACAAAGGTTTACTAGGCATCATAAACTCATGAACACCAAAGAGTGTTAGGATACAGGGATGCAAGAACATCAAAGTATATAAAGGCTAAACTTATAGGATGGTAAGGTTCATCTAAGACGCTAACAAAAAAGTTTTGCTAAGGAAGTACCATGTTCAAGGGAATGACTACTGCAAAAAAATCCTTCTAAATACAGATATTGAGTCACTCTGTTGTCTAATTTTTCCCCATCTGTTTAAGTTTAACGAGTCCAGATAGGTAAAATTGGTGGTATTTTCATGTTTAGAGAGTCTAAAAATATATTAAAGAGAAACTCCAGGGGGGTCCCTTTGTTATGGTTAATAACCAAGTGTGACAAATGTTTAATAGTATACCCGACGCAATTCGTTTTTCGTAAGTTAGTCTAATAAGTCCAGATAAAGTGATAAACCTATTGTCAATAGTAGTTTAGCTAATATTGTTACAAGTACAAGGGGAAAGATTAAACTCAATATTCTTCGTGAAGTTTTAATGAGTTACACAAAGAAAAACTCAATAGATGTTCATAAAATTTTAATGAGTGAGATGAAGAAAATTTGACATCTTTTTCAGTTTAACGATCGAGGAAAAGAGATAAAATAACTGCTTAGGTCTTCTTTGTAGATGTTTTACGAGTCCGAAGAAGATAACTCGAGGATTTTTTCAATTAAAATATTGAGAAAAGGTCCCAAAAAATAAAGTTCGCATATCATCTTTGTAGGATTTTTACAAGCCCGAAGATGGTAAGTTGGGGATTTTTTAGTTCAATAGCAAGAAAAAATCCCAAAAAATAACATGCTCATATCTTCTTTGTGGTAGATTATGGAGCCCAAAGATGTAGACTCAAGGTTTTTTAGATTAATGAGCAAGAAAAATACCATATAAATAATGCTCGTTCTTCTTCAAAGTAGTTTAAGGAGCTCGAATGAGACTCGAGGCTTTTTCGGATTAACGAGCAAGAAAAATACCATAAAAAAGAATACTTGGAACTTATTGATCTCATGCCCGTCAATAGAAGGGTGTATGCCAGGCATTTCCTCATACGACCAAGTGAATACATCACGAAATTCCTTGAAAAGGCAGGTGAAGCTTACAATTTCCTCAGAATTGCAATCAGCTCCGATCAGAATATTTTCCATGATACCTATTTTGACTAAGATATCAATGAGAATTGTTTTAGAAAGATTTCCCATGTTCCCTTCTGAATCCAAAGTTTGGACAATCATTGTGTAACTAGAGGGAACAACCTTAGGTGGTTCAAAAGACAAGATTTTTACAGGGGTCGCATCTAAATTAGATATCGAAGCACGACGATGAGAGATTTCCCAAGGTCGGTCCTCCAAAGACAAGATCTCTTGAATAACTTCGTCCATAGGTAGGACTTCATTGAGGATATCATTAGAGGGAGTTGTTATGGGAGGGGATATGGTACTGTTGGTCGTAACCAAAGTAATGGAAGAATTAGATGCAGATTGAATGGCTTGGTAAGCCAATTTCACTGGTGATATCACATTTGTTCTCCATAAGAGTCAATGTAAGAAGGGGTCAGGAGGATATAGGGATCAGTTGGGTCATGACGAATGGTGGAGACCATAGAAACTATATGTGGAAACTCGGGCGGTGGGAGAGGAAAGTAGCCCATCATGGTAGAACCATTCAAAATATCGGTACCGACACTGACATAAGAGTTAGGTATGCCACCAACTAAGGGTATGGTTCCGCTAGGCAACGCGGAGTAATCTAGGGTACATAAGGAAAACTAGTCCATTTTGACTATTCTTTCATCCAATGGAAAGAGGATGAGGCAGGAGAGCAAAGACACAATGCCAATCATGGCATAAGACAAACTGCAACTCAAAAGCAAATTATAGTCAAGATGAAAATCTTTGACTTCAATGTCCACCATTACCGTTTTCCCAGTCAAAGTGATGGGGTAGTTGGCAAGGTACCCTTTTGGGATGAATGTATGGCCATCAAATGCTTTAAGGGAATTTGATGATGGAGAGAAGGTTGGAGAAAACAAGGCAAGCCAACATGAATTAGACATGACGCAGGTTGAAGCGCTTTTGTCAATGATCATTCTATGGAGAGCTCTGCCTTTTGAAATAACCTGCACCTAAAATGCAAGTTGGTGGGAAATGAGAGGCTTACATTTCTCCATGTCGAATATTGCTAGCATGGAATCCTAAGGGTCAACCCCAACAATGGCCGAAGGAAAATATTTTTGTTGCAGTAGATAGGTATTCAGTACTTCGAGTGCAGACATAGCTAATGGTTCTTGCGCCAAATATTCTAAAATACTATATTTATGGGTAGCGTGTGCAAAAGTATTATGTGTCGTGCGATGAAGTGACCCTTTAGGGGCACAAATTACAAGATCAACAATAAGCCCTTCGATATGAATCATTAGGCGACAATGGGTTTGAACTCGAGGCATCATCTTGAGTGTTAGTGAATGGATCTCCATAAGTTTTGGGTAGCATTTGAAGATCAACCATTTCAAAGGTGTAAATGGTCGACAATCCTTCACCAGAGGAAGGATGGTTTGAACTGTCGTTGCCCACTTGTGGGGGTTAAGGCAAGTTTGCAATAAGAAGTTGTTGTTGCTGACAAGGGAAGGGGTTTTGTAGGACCGCTTGCGTCCAACTAGTGTCCTTTTGAGCAAGAAGACCTGTGCATTATTGGAGATGAGAAAATCGGTGTGTCATATGGTCTTCCACATAGATTTGGAAGGGAAATTGAAAAATTTGTCCTTTCCACTGTCATATTTTGCAGTAGCTTTCTGCTTGGGGTTGGATTGTGTAGTGGGATGCTCTTCAAAAGGAGAGGTATTTTTCTTCTTCTTCTTCTTCTTCTTCTTGCCACTGGGTTTTTGTGTATACTACACAAAGTTGATCACAGCGGTTGGAAGAGAAAATGGTTGGGTAGATGTAGTGATATCAATAAAAAACTCGGAAACTTGCCCACAAAGTTGTTTAACAACAACCCCAGAGGTAGCACCAACTAGACTGTCAACGTGCATGCCAGGTTGCTGAGTAGAGGGAGCATTAGAAGTCTAGGGGACATTGGGGATTACATCTTATTGTGTGTCAGACTACAAATAAATCAAATCTAAGTGGTGGGCATGATGAAAGAATTAGTCTTCAGTTAGCGCACCACCTAAGACAATGTCCTTGGCAATTTGGGGAAGAAGAGATTTACATAACCAATACACTAATAGGTGAACCAAAATGGGGACCTTGACTAGCCTCCACCTACATCTCCAACCATTGATGTGATCAGAGATGTGGGTGGAGGTGTCTTGGTGAAGGGTAGTAGGAAGTTCCATCTCGGTTTCATAGCGGATGGGGAACTGAAAGTTCTTCAAAAATTCCATTATGAGGGCACCAAAGGTATTAACTGATGCGCGTGGTAACTCAATGTACCACTTGGTGGAATTTCTAGTAAGGGTGTAGGGGAAGAGCCAAAGATAGATACTATCATCCACCATGGAGTTCGATACACACCATAGATGGTAGGTGGTGACATGTGTAACTGGATAATCCACTTGTTTCCCTTGAAACTTCAGGATGTCAATAGGTACTTTGTGCAGGATTGGGGGCCAATGTAAGTTATGGTAGATGGGGTCATTAGTCAGTTTAGACAGATCGAGGATATCAAGTGTTTCCAAAAACGTCAAAGTATCTATTGCCCCTGAGTCTGACTAGGGTGATGAAGAATGACTTGAAGGACCCTTCGGTTGGCCCATCATATTTTTACCTACATGATACATAATATTTACTAGATAATAGCCTTCTTGCTGTGGTGGAATAGTTAGATACAATGGTTTTCCATAAGGGACATTAGGCTGGGGGGCAAAAGACTAGCTTCCCCAAGGATAAAAAGTGCCCCCTTGACTCAATTAAGGCTAAGGAGGGGGTGCCCAGATAGACATAGTGAGACCTGGTTGAGGGGTTCTCCTTACCATATAATTTTTCTTAGGTACATGACTGGCACTAGAATAATGTCCACTTGGGGGAGGTAAATCGATCAATGATGGTCCAGCTTGTCCTATAGGTGGAGGGGGAATAGTGATGCCCCCGATCGATATGTGGATGTTGGGATCATTACCCCATGGAATTTCAGCCTAGGGGTTTGAACTTAATAGAGGATTCCAACCAAAAGGATTACGGAATGGACCTATGCTAACATCACTATTTGGAGCAATAGTTGAAGGTCCAGGAGTAGATATAAAAGGGGTAGAAACCAACATGTACTAGGTTCCACTCATAGTAGATGTAATAAGGTTGCTCAGACTTGGCATAGTCTAGATAGCGGGGTACCCAATCAGTTGCGCATTATTGGCTATTGGCGGGGGAAGTGATGCTGCAACAAAGCTATCCACAAAAGACCATGACCCATTAGTCACCAGGGGGATGTTGGATGTTGGTACTGTTGAAGACATGGTAGGTACAAGTGCTGCATGAATCAACATTGGTCCCAGAGAATAGGTGGGGAGGATTATAAGGAGGTACAACTCCTTCAGTGAAAACATCCTTAGGTAGTATAGCATCCTAGCATTAGGGGAATTTTGAGGTCTAAAATGGGCATTCTAAGAAAAATGTACAACCAAAATAAACTTTATAAGAAACAATAGGATTCAAGATGATTATGTCAACCATGGGGGATAATTCACCATTTTTGGAGTAAAAAAGTAAAAAGATTAAAAATTAATAAAATAATAAAACTACTTTTTCAACTCATATTTTCAACTTATCTCCCAAAGGTCTTACTCAAATTTCAAGAGGGAGTACTCATTGGAGGAAAACTTTAATTCCTCATTCAAGGAGTAACCATGTTGCATATTATCGATGGACTCCTCTACACGAAAAATGAGAAATACATGAAAAAACATGATTGTAATCACGTTTTTCATGTATTTCTCATTTTCATGTAAAAACATGATTGCAATCACATTTTTCATGTATTTCTCATTTTCGTGTAGCAGGGTCAATCGAAAGTATGCAACATGGGTACTCCTTGTATGAGGAATAAAATTATGCATCCAATGAGTGTTTCATCTCGAAATTTGAGTAAACCCGTAGGGAGATGAGTTGAAAATGCAAGTTGAAAACATATTTTTCCTTTTTCCCTCTAACATTTGATGACGTAATCTAATATTATTTTATTGTTTCCACTATTCTTTTATAATTTCCCTAGGAAGCCCATTTTAGACCTCAAAACTCCCATAATGCAGGTGTTGTGTGATTCAATGTTAGACATTGGAGTTTGATTTCCCGAAGAGGGAGAATCTGGGTCACCAAGGCTCAGCTAATCCTCCAGAGTCAACGATGGAAGACCTTTTTGTCTCCTAGATTGATGACAAGGGTCGTATGTTGCTGCAATGATTGATATATTTTATCAAAAATTTCTATAGTGATATTTTATTATAGTCTCAGTGATAACAAACTAGCACCTAAAAAATAAAAATTACTATAAAATTCAATCAATAAGTAATGAGGGGATATGACTCTGTCTGTAACCACAATTTGTTGGAGATGAAACCTAGTATCACAATAGATAAAAGAGAGAGCTGGAAAAATGTATAGTTACAATTACTCTTAAGCTTCACACAGACCTCATATTAAGGGGCCAACTACTCTTGTGAACATGAGCACCCTCCCCAAAGCCGAAGACAGAGTAGGTTTGTCTCTTTAGGTACCAGGGCAACCCGCCCCAGTCACCTTATGTTCATCCTAAAAAAGTCTAGCCACTATGGTTACCTCAAATCACAAACACTACTTTGGGGCGAGGGTGTTACACAGCATTTTGTCACTGTTCTTGTACTCCCCATTCGTTGATCCTAGAGGACCTCTACAATGAAGCCTGCATGCTTTGCCTTCATGAAGAAACTCCCACTATGTCCCTCTTCATGAGAAGATCATTTCCTTTTTGCACCATTTCCCATGAAACTTTTGTTTTGCCCAGTTTACAAGACCGGCTCTAATGGACTTTGTCTCCCCCGCACAGATGTTCAGAGATTAGCACTGTCCCTCATGCCGACCGGAGCGATTGAGCTATGTTCCAATCACACCAGTATTTTTATGGAATTTTTTTTTAAATTAGAGCTGAAGCTTCTAGCTCTAGAAGCTCCGTAACAGAATTTTGGTAAATGGTTTGGCCATATGGGGTCGAGGATGATAGTTTGGGCTTCTTTCCCATATAATGATGGAACTACCTCAAGGGATAAGTCCTTCTCCCATGAGAAGAGGATTCCTCTCCCATCCACATTTCCTATATAAACCTCCCTTCTTCCCAAGCACAAGCTAGTGACAATTAGAGTGTTGGTTGAGTGTGAGTATACTATTTTGATTAGACACGCAAGCTATTACTAGTTGTAGCCATCTAGTTATGTGAGGGAGAAGTGCGTTTAGTTTGGAGTGAAGTCTAAAGGGAAAAGCCTTTAAACTATTGTTGTTTGGAGCCATCATGGAATGCTAGCAGAAGTGTGTGGGAACATAGTCTTGTTAGAGGAAGATCGCGATGTCAAGACAAATGGTTGTAATCTCTCTTTGATATTAATATATGCAACTATCAACTGATTTCCTACATGTTTTGTAATATTACATATTCGTGTCTTAATGCTTCTTGACTCATTAAGTAGGTTGAATTTCAATTTGTCTATTATTATGTTTGTGTTATTTTTGTTTACTTGTTTCATGAACTTGGAGAAAGAAGCGACAGATTGTTGGAGCAAGCAAGCGAGGACATCATCAAGCAGGATAAGAGACCAAGAGGTAGGCCCTCTTGATTGATTCTAACCTAAGAAAATCTTCCATAGAATGTATCTGTTGTGGCTAGACCCATTATCAGGCTAGAGCAATTCGTTCGTGTCCGCACTTATATGTTTACTTCACCACAAATTGGTGACTCCACTGTGGAGGTCCCATCCTTTTGTTTGTTTTAGATTTCATGATTTCATGAGAACTTTTCTAGTTTCACATTTTCCCTTTAGTTATGTTTCTTTTCTCCTGCTTATCGGCTTAGGTCTAAAATTCATAGTCGCAGATATGGTCCTTGTTTTGATTTTTTTTTCCTTAGTTACCTCGGCCAACGCACTTAATCCACTGACAATCGCACCGACCAGCCTCTAGCACTTGTTTTCAGTTAGGCAATCATGCCAATGCGTATAAGTTAAGATTAGGGCTTAACCCAGTCTTGGTAAGTGTGTTCTGCTCTTGTGATTTTGACCCTATAAGCCTTTTAGGTCGTCTTCTCCCTAACTAGAAAGCTTCATTTAGCTTACTTTGTGTGCTTTCTTGGTTTAGCCCACCCTCTAATGTGTTAAGTCTGGCCCTATGTGAAGTTCTTTTTTATTTTTTCTTTGAATCCCTTGATTGGTGCTATTTTTGGACAAATAATCATGTCAATCAACCATCAGCGCTAGTTTTAGTACTGGTCATTTGTGCCGATCGATGCTACTTTTGGCCCAAAAGTCACTTCGGTATCAGGAGTAAGAAAAAATTAGAATTTCTCCCATTCCAGTGCTGTGTCTTGACCCTCATACTCCCTTCTTCCTCCCATAAGTGACTAAGATGCTTTGTTTGATTCATTTTCAATAGAATGAGGGAAAGAGGCTCGTTTGTTCTCTTATTTCGAGTGTCTCTTTTCTCTTTCCAAGCATAGATTACATTGCTTGGTTTGTCAATTGAAGCATTTATTTGTTTGGTTTGTTCGATTTAGGAAAGAAGTTGCTTTTAGTTTCATTAAGAATGCTTTGGATTTGATTGATGCTTGTTTGTTCGGAATTATGAAAAATTTCCTTTAAAACGCTTTATGTGAAAGATTAATTTTGCATTTTATGAAAAGGAGAACATCATTCTACTTTACTTAAGCAAAAATGTTGCATTAGTAGAATTATTGAGAAGCTAGAATTGCATCATCATAAGTATTGGAAATGAAATGAAACTTCTTTTTTTGTTATAGGAGGATTAAGTGAATTTAGGAGATTTATTAAAGAAAGATTTCATTCTTTAATTGTTGTGTTGGATACCTATACCAATAGGTTTCATATTTCATGATTGGCAAATTCAAATGCCAAATATGCTCTACTTTGCTGACTCAAAGATCCCATATTTTCAAGGAAAAGCGAGGTGTGTACATGCCTTCATGCCTATTAAAGTTTTGATGGATGATCCCACAGTCTAATCTGGATCATGCCATGTTTCAATTTTGGTTGTAGAATAGAGAAAGAAATCTGTCCAAACTATTTAATCTTGGCAGATCAGTAGTTAGGCAGAGAAACTAAGGTTCCCAACTGCTTAATCTGGGGCCTTGGAAGAAATAAGGGTAGTACTAGATAGGACATCAAAGGAAAAAAGCCAATGGAAAAGAAAAGGCACATAAAGGGTCTGCAAGTCTAAATGCACCCTCCAAGAAAAAACAAAAAATGCTAGGCAAGTAGGGGGATAGGTAGATAAGGTTGCAAAAATGGAGAGCCATCACCAATTGGCCTATTAAGTACAAAAAACTTATGCCACTCAGGGTGTGGGCATCAAAGAAAAGAATGGAGGACAAGCACTGGAAGCATGACTAACTTCCCCAGCTTCCCCGGAAGTCATTTCTTACTAACATCCCCAGGGGCCTTGAGATCTGCTCAGGTCTCCAGTTCCACTCCTTTACATCACAAACCACTTGGTCAAACCATGGAGTTCAAACATGAAAAGAAGCCACATCTCTTGTGTAAAAACATCCTTGTTGTATCATTTTCATCTATCCTCAAATACCCCAAGTTAAAGTTTCATCTTGACTTAGGCTTCACCCCTTCATTCACCTCATAAACCATATTAATTACTAACCTATGATTTGGCTCCCTGACTTCCCCCTCCCCCTAGTGCTGTAGCTAAATCCTTTCCTTGGGAAATATTAACCCCTCAAGGGTTAGCATTAGCCCTAAGCCCTCCTAAACAACTATGGATGCAAGAAAAACTATGGTTAAAACGCAAAATCATTTTCCCTTCCCTTATTTACCCTATTCCCCCTTTTCTCCGCCCTAAACCCTTTATTATAAAGTTCGAAATAAAAAGCTTTTTAATAAATGAGTGCTTAAATGAACCCGAAAAACCCATAAACCCAAAGTTCTAAACCCACCCCGCGCCCATTTATTTAATCGATTATTATAATAACGGGCGGGTCCCCTGCTGTTTAATGCGCCGGCATATCCCGATCGCCGCCAGCCATCAGATCTCCCACCCCGCCATCCTACGGTGGGCAGTCGATCCGCCCACAAAGCTGCCCGGCCTTTTGGGTCTGGGGGATGGGCGGTATTGCCGCCGTACCCCTGCCACACGTCAGGCGCGGGAGTTGTTCGCTGCCCCCCCCTCCAAACTGCTTACCGCCTAAGGGCCTGCCGGGGAGACCGCTTACCCCCCTACCCCTCACACTGACGTCACGCCTCCGTCAGCATGACGTCACCCCATTTTTCCGCTGTCGTGCCTCCACGTAACCCCTGCCCCGCGCATCGCCCCGTCCACCCTGCCACCGTGTCAATTCCACCTGGGCGCCCACGTCACCTCCTCCGTACCGGGCCCCATGATGACGTCAGCATGACGTCATCACAAAAAGGCACCAATTCACCCGAAATGCATAAAAAGGCGTAAAAACCGTTATTTTTTATCATTTTCTGCAAAACAACCCGGAGCTCAGCTGAAGGCGAAATTCAATTTCCAACGGTCGAAAAGCAAAAGTGATCCGCTAGAATTGCTGCCGCCCCCATTGTCGACTCAACCGCATACAATTCAACCAGTTCGACCGCTGCAAACGCCCGTACGCCATTAAAATAGGTACTTTGCCACAGGCACCCTCTTGTCCCCTGTTCTTCATACAAATCCTATTTCCTGCTCAATACAACTTAATTTAAGAACCCACATTGCTGAAATTCACCTCAGAAAACTACCAAAGAAACCCATGTAACCCCTGCACAAAAGAAATTCCAAGGAAGCCCGTCACCCGCGGTAAAAATCTGCCTAGTTTTCACAAAAGAGCAGCTAAAAGGCCAAGCCACAAGCTAGAAGAACTAAATTGTCAATTTCCCTCACCTATGATAAGCAAATTCTCTGTAAGTGACCAGCTAGCCAGCTACAAAACACTCTGCTTCCTCAAAACAGAGTGCCCCACAGATAAAATAAGCCTGTGACAGCCCCCTTGAACTACCAAAACTGCTCACTGCAAACAGAGAGCAGTAGACCATTCCTCAGAACTCACACCAAGCTTGGAACACAGTAAAACCACCAGCAAAGACCAAGAGAATGGCAACTTCAGCTGCTCTGGATGTTTTGCCCATAAATCCACCCAACAGGGAGCTAGAGGCTATACCTTTGGTGGACGATGATACTCTCATCACATATTTTGTGGCATAGAGAAATCATTTGCAGACATATTGTCAATTGAGAAACAGTCACTTGGACAGCAGTGACCTGTATGGGGTCTGGCAGTCTAATTTGGCGACTTACTTTCTGCCTTCTGTCAACACTTTCCCAGAAATCATCCATCTGTGTGTAGAGAACTATGACCAGAAACTCAAGGCTGTGAAGTCTCCATCTGGGAGCATCCTCTTCTATATAACTCCAGACTCCATCAACCAGATGCTCAAATACAAGCAGACTCAGTTTCTATACCCCTTCTCCATGGACTATTTGCTGGATGTGGGCTTCAGACTTTCTGATTCAGACATTGATGCCATAGCCAGGAAATTCATGAAGGCAGATTGCCAGCCCTCTGGGCCACCTCCTTTCTCATATGAAGATTTCAATGAAGCTGGCAAGCTATTGATAGACATGTTGACCTCTGTGCTGGGGTTCACCACAAACAAACATGTTGATATAACTGTGCTAGTCCTTGTCGCACCCCCACTGTCACACATTGGAGGACACATTTACGGACCTGTGACCAGTGACATAACTTGAAAACACTTGCATTGAGGCCTCCTGAGTATGAAGTTCAATAACCCTGAAGACACCTTCTAAAGATTAGCCTTGGAAAATGCCTTTTTCCCAGTAGCGCGGGCACACAGTATATTACCCCGCGCCAATGGCCCAGTCCTTACAAAGAGGGCGCGCCATAAGCGCTCTGTCCCAGAGCACGGCCCGCGCCACACAATTTGGGCATGATTTTTGGCCAGCGCATGCTAGAATGCTTTTTCCCTTGCGACTCACTCA
>APFE030249552.1:10753-23731 GCA_000404065.3 Pinus taeda
TGGGGGTTCGGGGGGGCCCATCCCCCCCGGTTGGGGGGTCTGGGGGCCAGCGGTCCCCCGGCGGGGGTTTCAAGGGCAACACCTCTGAAGCTAAAAACATATGTAAAATTTCCTTGTAAATGTATATTAATTTCTAGTCAATCTGGGCCGTTCATTAGGCAAATGATCTGATGATAGAATTTATGTTTAGTTTAGGGTTTTTTGCCCTAGAAGGAAACCCCTCTCTTTGTATGAGTGTATTGTATTGAGGTTGTGTAATACATGTGTATTCTCAGAGCAAGAAACAGAGAGGTGAAATTGTGAGAGAAAATACAGGATATTACAATAGATTTGCTGTAGGTTGTGTCTCTTCATTTTTCTGGATAATAGAAAGGAAAGACTGGCTGTTCGGGGTGGACGTAGCCCAAACTGGGTGAACCACATATATCTATGTCTCTCTTGTTTGATGCGTTTCTGTGTTTATATTTTTGCAATAATTTATGTGTTCCATTGCTTTGTAATATATAATATTCTAACACTTATTTTCCAATATACCAAATTGTTCCCATTGAAGATTGGTGGTATGATAAATCCCATGCCTTCATGATTGTTCATCTTGAAAGATCTTCCTTCAAGTGATCAAACTTCTTCTGAAGGACCTGCTCCGATAACAATTGTTCAAAATGATACTGAGAGGAGGGGGGTGAATCAGTATTTACAATTCAATAATCTTTCATTTCCCAAAAAAATTTATATACACTACTTCAGTGAAGTTAACTTACATATGCACGCTACTATGATTAGAGAAACCAGCAGATACCCACAGAAATTATTATTTAGTCAATTTATCATGCATCGATGATCTTTTTTGTTTCCTTGATGTCATTCGGATTATAGCCAGTCTAAATAACCAAGTCTTCTAGTGATTTAATTTTGTTATCCTTTGCTTGTGAGATGCCTTCTCTAGTTTAAACTGTGTTGTGATATTCTCCAAAGAATTTTGAAGTTTTTGTACACTCATAGCTTTGTTGGTCATAGTTGAGTATATCATTTCTTCTGCTTGCTCATGAAACTCAATTTGATATATAAGATGAACATTCTTGGCCAGAACTTCAAATTCTCTCTTTTTGTAATCTGTTGATGACTTAGGATGTTGTACTGTGGGCTGCAAAAAGGCCATCTGCATTTTCCTTGTTTTAAGGTCAAAAGTTGAAAGTAACCTATTCTGATCACTAGGAGTTTGTTTGAAATATTGGGCATATGTTTCAACTTTCAATGCTTCATTCCTCAACTTGATTTCTTTATACTTCTCCTTTATATCTTTTTCTTTATCCACTGGTTTTCTTTATGATGAGACTTCAATGCTATGCTACTTTTGAATAATTTTAGTATTAGAGGTTGAAGGCTAATGAGTTTCCTCTGAAACTACTAGATTAGTATTCTCTTTGACCACTGTATCTGTACCATTGATCTCAATTGTATCAATTGTCTCTTCTTGCTCATTTACAGGATTTAGCTTGGGCTTCTTCCTATAAATAATTTCAAATTTGTCATATGTTGTGTCCTTGTTTGAGCAAGAGCCTTCTTCTCTAGTCCTTTTTGCATTTATATCCTGTGGGCTGGAGTATGTAGAATGGAACTAGTATCCATCTATTTTTCCATATCCATTAAGGTGTTTTCCAACCACTCTGATTGGTTGGCATATTTTTTAATCTCTGGCTTGGACTCATTCATAAAAGGGCTCAATTTAAACTTGAGTCTTAGTTTGTTTATGATCCCTAAAGGATCATACTTCCATTTGAAACTATTACTGAACTTCATTTCCTGTAAACATTTTTTTGCTTCTTCTCCAGCTTCTCTATTATTGCAGATAAAAGGACCAAGCTTGTTTTTGATTTTAAATTGTGTTTTCTTCCTGGCTAATAGAAAATTCACATCATCTAAATTTATGATCTGCTTGATATACTCTAATGAAAATATCCTCATGGGGAGATATTTGGGAATCTTATATTTAGTGAGCTGACATCCATACACCCTTACTTTAATGTGGTTCTGATATAAATACCAGTTCCCTATTCTACTGTGTTTGGACAACTATAAAACTCTATTTATCTCATCACTGACCTTGGGTTTATTTCTACTGCTTAGCATGTTAACCACTGGGTGAACAAATGAATCAATGAATTCCTTGTACCTGAAAACACTGGAATATTTTTGGATTAAGGGTGTCCAAAATATAACAGATCTAGGATGGCCCTTAATGTCCATTTTTTGGATGTTAACTGTAAACCTTTCTGACTGGAAATATAGAATCATATGGAACAATACTGAAGAGTATTTAAATACTCTTTCTTCTGGCAATCTGATCAATTGATCATGGATTCTATCTGCTAAGAACTGGGCAAAATTGAAAACTGTAGTTGGAGGCTTGCCTGGAAAACAAATAGAAAGGAAACCAAGTATAGGCTCATCTACATGTTCATCAGTGGTATATCCTCAAATACAAGATATCATGGTTACAATCTATCTGTCCCTCTCAGAGAAAATGGTGGCAGAGTATGGAGGACTGTCTATAGGAATATGAGCCTCTTCTAGGATGAAAGTGTGAAAATTTTGAGATCTCTTGGGAAGGTCCAGCTTTAAGTACAAATCAAGTAGGTTTTCAATCAAAAATTGGGTTTCATTAGACTTTGGCTGGATCTGCAACATTTCATTTGTTGACTTTGCAGTGATTAGGAATAAAATCTGCTAGTTAGGAGAGACTATGGCTCTTTGACTTGGGATATAATAGAGTTGGCATAGGTGGATTATTTCAGGGAACTGGTATACATGTGGGAACAAGTATTTGGGTAAATTAGACTCCCATAACTGAATATCATCATTCTAGTTGAGGAATTTGTCTTTAATCCAACAATGGAGTTTCAATAGATGGCTAGGGGAGAATGTGTCTTTGATCTGGAAATCTCTGTCGGTCAATAGGAGGTAGTCAATATCCCGGTGAGGAGTTTGCAGGGGTTTTGCATTCAAAATGCTTTGCGAAGCCATAGATTTGTTTATTTTATTTGAATTAATCACTATTTGGCTTAAGTAGTAGGCTTAGGACCTCTGGAAAGATGAATACAATCTGCAACACAGGGTTTGGGTTGCAATAGTGGCTTGCTTTAGGTTGGCCAGGCTTTTAATTGGTTTAATTGATTAACTCATTAAAAATGTTGTGCAAAGCTTAAGTATAGGCCTTCTGGTACTTCCAGAATACCTGGAAAATGAAGATTTGGTATACAAACAGGTTCTCTAGGGGCAGCAGAGAATTTGTAAGGTTTCACTGGTCTTTATGCTACTTCAAATTGGAGTCTGCAGTGTCTTCTAGTCGTATATTGGTTAAAACAGTTGAACAAAGTTTCTGGGCTTTAGAATTGGTTGGAAGAGGTTCTTTGCAACATAATAAGAGTGAAAAGGATGGAAAGGGTGGCTTTTTGGTTTTTAACCAACAATGGTTAACTTTTGGGTGTGGGGTTAAGTTTGAATGGTAGGCGGTTTCATCTTACGTGAGGAGGTGGTATTATGGTTCATCACACCACTTTTGAGTGGTGGGTGGTATTTTTTACCAAGGACACAATATAATGTGGGGCTGCCACATATAAAAAAGGTGGGTGGGGAAAACCGTGAATATCGTGTGCTTTTGAGATATTAAAGATCGGATTTCGAAGCGCACGATATGGGATGCAGGTTGTTGGATCTGGAGGTGAGTGATTGGAGGGTTATTTCATGGCGGAGTTGCGAGGGATGAGTCAGGGTGTTGATTGGCGGGGCCTAGGGATAAGTGATGCATCGAGTATTAAAATAGAAGTGGGGAACATGGGTTATACTGTGGAGGGTTATAACCCATATGCTAAGGTTTTTAGGGATCAAGGGTATAATATAGTGGGAAGGTGAAATATATAAAGCGGGACTATAGGTTAGAATAATATAAAGGGTTTAGGGAATACGAGAGCGGGTGTTTAGAAAAAGATATGGGATGAGTTAAAAGGGTATAGGGGAGGGTTTTTCAATGGGGCCCGATATATTTTAACTTTTAAAACTTAGGATAAAGGGGTTTTAGTGGGTTTACAAGGGAAAATGGGATGACATAAGGGAAAAGGTAAAATGAAGGGGAAGGGATATTTTTACAAGGGGAAATGAAGAGGGAAGGGTCCTCTGGAATAAAGAAGGGGAAAAATATTAGGGAGTGAAAAGTAATTAAGGGGAAGTGAAAGGAAATTAATAAATTAGACATGTAGGGTTTTAGTAAAATGAGGGGAAATTAGTGAATGAGCTTTAGTATTTATGCCTAAAATTATATAGAACTTTTAGGGTAAATACCCCAAAGTAATATATGACTTTTGTGAATCTCCTCTTTCTTTGATAATTTCTCCTGCACATGAAACATAGGATTAAGCATGATGAAGGTGCATTTGAGCTAGCAACCTTATGCATTCCAAAACCTCTTTTACCTGTCCTTTATTTACTCTAGCACTTTCTCTTCATTTATTGGGTGAATTTGAGCTTGCTGACCCTTTATTTCTTTTTTTTTTTATAAGAAAACTATATAATTCTAATCTTATAACTTCCAATGGCTCAGATTAGACTGATGAGCTTCATTATTGTTCTCTACCTAACTACTGATCTGCCAAGATTAAACAGTTTGGCTAGATCTTTATTCTCTATCTATCAGCATGAAATTTAAAGCATGAATAAATCAAGATTAAACTATTTGACTATCATGGATTGTGGCATTTTTGAGAAGCTGCACACAATCTTATTTTGCAAGACAAAGTAAAAAGTAGTGGCATTTGAATTTGCATCACTTTCAGAATCTATTTTTTTATCTCTTTTTGGTGGGCTTCATATTTTATTTTCTTTTTCGATCCTTTTCTTTTAGTCCATTGCTTTTTGTTTTAGGAATTACCCTCTTTACATTTTTTATTTTTAATATGGGAAAACATTTTGCAGAAAGCATAAGTATGTACAATATTAAAAGACTTAATCCTAGTCAATTCAAAATTATGAATCCTAATATTCCTCCAAGAAAGGGATTCCTATAGGAAAAGTGCTTTATCATATTTTTGAGAACCTCTTTTACCTCCAACATGATGTAAAACATCTCTTTTTATAAACAAGCCTACTTTTGCAAAATACACAGAAACTGATGAAATCTATAGAAGAATGGTAAATATTAAATTACCAGATGTAGAGTCTTGGGAAAAGTTGAATGATTTATTATGAAGATGAAAGGAAATATAGAGCAGTCAAGATCAGTCAAAGTAAAATAGTAAAGAGGAACAAACTTTAAAAAAGAAAGAGTATTAGTAAAAGGAAGTATAAGAGACAATCAACGAGAAAGAAAACAACAAGAGAGAAAAAGCAGCATAATATCAAAGAAAATCCAACAACAAACAATAAAGGAGGATAATATCAAAGAAAATCCAACAACAAACAATAAAGGAGGGACAGCTTGCATCAGTTACATATTTGTCTCTATCTTCTTGCATGAAGATATTTCTTTTTCCTTGAATAATGCCTAAAACAGTTTAGGATATTTTATAATAGTTTTTTGTATAAATACTTAATAATTTGAAGTATTAGGGGTGGATTGTTGAGCATTTCTATAGTTATATTGATCTAAAAACCTGAGGGTTTATTGTAACATTTTCAAACCAGCAGACTGGATTGAGTAATAAAGGCATTGCATTAAAGGATTCATGTTTTGGGCCACTTCAGCGAAGTAACTTTCATTTGTTAAATTTTTATTTTCTTAA
This sequence comes from Pinus taeda, assembly GCA_000404065.3. NCBI lineage: Eukaryota > Viridiplantae > Streptophyta > Pinopsida > Pinales > Pinaceae > Pinus > Pinus taeda. Next base: position 16,528 of record APFE030249552.1, read on the forward strand.
GTATTTCACATACTTACATGTTTTCCAATTTGAATGAAATAACTGGAATGTTACTACAGAATTTCTTTAAGTACACTATGTCTTGAACAATTATTCATTTTGATGTTTTCTTCTGATATCGAGAGTAGGGAATTCTTCATTGCTCCCAAGTTTCGATTGACCTCTTTCATTTCCTTCATTATCCAGTTTGAGGAATCCCTAAATGCTCCTTGACCCCGATTGAAAAACCACTTCACCATCTAGCCTAAAAGATCTGAACCTACTCAGATACCTTGCCCTGTGAACACTATCTTTAGAACTTGATTCAGTCCTGATTTATTGACGTTTGGACTCCATGCCCAATGGTAAAAAGACATTTATTTATCCATCTAAATCAGTGATTCCACCACCAAATCAAATCAAAACCCAACCAAGCTTAAGTAACTAGCCTAAAATCGATTAATCCAACAAAGTTAAATCACTAAGAGAGAGCCCTCTCTGAGCATTAGGAAGGCTAGATCCTGATCTCAAAAATAGGTTTGTGGTTACATCTATTATTTCTTTAAATATAACATGAAAACCCTAGGGAAATTTTAGAGTGATAACATAGTAGAGACCATACTGGGGAAATCAATCCTCATTTTAATAAATCTTAAAGGAAATCCCAAATTTCATCTTTGCACCATAAGGCCATTTTAGGGTTGTCAAAGGTTTCATTAAAAAATAATAAAAAAATGGCTTCCAAAAGAACATACTATACTAGGGCACATCCAGATCCAAACCTTGCTATAATTGTTGATAATCCAGACACAATGTTAAGAAAAAACAATAAAGTAGAAAGTCAAGAAAGCATTAGTCAACTAATCAAAGGAAATTCACTTCCTAAAGAATTATCAAACTTAGAGGATCTTCAATTTGATTTATCGTTTGAGCATTAATTGTTTCATACCAAATCTGAAACTTCAATCCATGATACAGTAATAGACCATAATTTTATTCAGTTTATTGAATCAAAGAATAATACTATACATCCTGATTATGATCAACATGTTCTTGACACTTTTGAAAAACTTAATGATTTAACCTCAAATTTGATAAGGCACATAGACGAAGCCTAATTTCAACAGTCAATTGAATTATCTGCCCTAATTGTTGATACTCCTAAGCCTTCTACCATTCCTTCAGAGTCTGTAAATTCATCTTTATTTAGTACCACCTCATCTATTATTTCCACTACACTTCATTCCACAGAATCATTCATCCCCAAGCTTCCTCTTTAGGCCAGAGTTTTATTTCCATCTCCAAATACTTCAAGTTCATATTCTAGCACTTCTGCTACATTTTCTAGCACTTCAAGCTCATCTGTAAGCCCTTCAAGTTCATCTTCAAGCACTACCACTTTACCTCCTAACCAAGCTAGAATCTTAGCCATGGCTGCCAGATATGCTCCTTGGACCTTACCAGCTCAAGTACATGCCATGCCCCAAGACTACCAGAGTAAAATCTTTTAGTTTGATGGTACTAGTAAATATACTACATAAAAACATGTAAATAAAATGAATGATTATTTTGAATTACATGAAATTGATGAAGAAGATGTACAAATGAGATTATTTGCGCAAACACTAGCAGGAGATGTCAAGAAATGGTTTAAATCTTTACCTCCTGGTCATATTGTTGATTTAACTGTTTTCCATAGATTGTTTATCAATAGATGGGAAAGAAAGAAAAATCCTTTACAAATATTGTCTGAATATGAAAACATTATAAGAGCTCCTAATGAATTTGTTCAGGACTATTGTACTAGGTTTAGCAATATTTATAATGCAATCCCTGCAAATATCAAACCTCCCCCAGACTTGGCACTAATCAAATTTCCTGATGGTTTTGACACTGATATGTCTTACCAATTGAGAGAAAGAAACACTCCAACTTTAGAACAAATGCAAAGTGATGCAATTAGTGTAGAAGCTAACTTGTTGGCTAAAAGAGCTAGAATGAGAAATGAGAGGAGAGTTACCATTAAAGAAGAACCATCCACTTCAGATGTTAAGATAGATACTTTGGTTAAAAGTTTAGAGAATTTAGTGTATAGATTAGAAATTATGGAAAGAAAACCACAATGGGATAATCAACAACAAGGTCCTCATATGAGAAATCCAAACTTTAGGAAGAATCCCAATACTGGTAAATCTAGAGAAGGGCCACTTGATCAACATATTAGACCACCTTTCCAAGAAAACTATGTTGAAAGTTCTCACCAAAATGAAGAATATGAAGACACCCAGATTAACTTAACGGGAATAAATGATGGTAATACTATTTTTCTTACCCAAGAAGAATAAGAATTATGCATTTTACAACAATTACAGTTAGAATTTGGAGAGTCCTTTGATTATAAACATGGTTATGAATTTTCCATTAATGAAGTTAATAAGCAATATAACCTTAGGAGTAAGAAAAACACAGAAGCCCCTACTAACAAAATTGTCCAAACTCAGACCAAGAAAATAGTAGGAGCTCCTGCAACCAAAGTGCTACAAATTCTCTCTAGGGAAACCCAAAAAACTTTCACTCCAAAGATTGCAGCCAGTCTAAAAATTGTAGACATTACAGATATTGTTGTTAAAACTTTAGCTGATATTCAAAAATCAGCTGCTCTTAAAACTTCAAAAGATGTCAAAAAATCAACTGATACTAAAGCTTCAAATGCTATTCAGATTTCAACTTCCTTCCAAACTATTCCAAATCAAAAAATTGGAAATAGTACAACAGTGGACACCCAAACAAAAACTGAATTACCAACTGAAGATAAGAAAGAAAAGACTACACAAACTCTAATTGCCAAGGAGGAAATCATTCAATTAGGAAAAACACAAACTCCATTTAATATCCAAACTGAAATTGCCAAATCAATTCCTTTAACAAAATTGATAAAAAATTATTCCTACAAAGCCCAAATCACTGAAACAATGAATATAGATGAAGGAGAAGACTATGTTAATCTAAATGATGACCAACCAGAGTTAATATTTGGTCCTGAGGTAAATGGAAAACATGAACAAAGTGGTGTTCCTCCATTCTACATTAGCTTTACTATTCATGATCAAATCTCACACAATGCTATGTTAGATTCAGGATCATCTCACAATTTAATGCCTAAAGCAATCATGGAAACATTGGATTTAGATATAACTAGACCATACAAAGATCTTTTCTATTTTGATTCTTGTAAAGTTAAATGCCTAGGCTTGATAAAAGATTTGTGTGTCACTCTAGTTCAATACCCAGGTAAGAGTATTGTCATGAATATTGTAGTTGCTGATATCCCTTCAAAGTATGGAATGCTATTATCTCGCTCATGGGGAGAAAAATTACAGGGATCTCTACAATTGGACATATCTTATGCCACAATTTTAGTATTTGGTCAGCCCAAAAAGCTTTATAGAGAAACTTTAATGAAATACATGATTAGTAGTACAGATAAACCACATAACCATCCTATTTATTCTCTACATTCTGATATGGATTCTTTCATTTTATGTAATTCAGACACTGGAAAAGACAATAACACAGTTGTAAAACAAGAACATAAAGAACCTGACAGTGAATATATTTCATGAATTCAAGTGGCACCTAGACTTTGATGGTTCAGTAAACATATTAGGAGTAGGTGTAGGAGTTTGGATTCATAACATGGAAAGTAATCATTCTGAAGGTAATGCCTTTAGATTAAACTTTAAATGCACAAAAAACATGGCAGAGTATGAAGCTTTAATCTTAGGATTGCAAATTGTAAGAAACCTTAGAGCCAAGAGAGTTTCTATCATGGGAGACTCGAAATTGATCATAAAACAAATTAAAGGATAGTATTTTGTGAATAATCCTAGACTTAGCCAATACAGAGAAACTGTTCTAGATTTGATTAAGGAATTTCTTAAAATCGATTTTGTTTCTATTCCTAGGAAGCAGAACATGCAAGCTCACAGTCTGGCTACTTTTTCTTGCACTTGCAAATTACCTTTTCAGCCGAATCACCAGTACACTGCATAGGTAAGACATAGGTTTGTTATACCTGATAATATGAAATATTGATAGATTTTTTCATAAGATTCTGAAATCTATGATTTTATGAATGCTGAGGGAGAGTTCCAAAACTGTAACATAGATACTGATTGTACAACAGATGACATCATAAATAGAGAGATAGATATAAATGTTGTAGATATAAATAAACCCACTAAATTCACTAAAGTAGAAATAGATAACTTAGAAAAAGTAGAAATAGTTAATGATGATTATGAGATTTTAAACCTTAAAAATAACTTTTTTCCTAAGGGATTAGTCCCATTAGAAGATTTGTTTGATTCAAATGATGTAGCTAGAAAACAAAAAATGGAGCCTTTAAGATCAAATATAGAATAATGTAACGTAGGAACATAATAAAAACCTAAACTTATTAAATAATCTAAAGCATTACCTCCAGCTGAAAAGTTGAAATACAAAAGTTTGTTTAAAGAATTTCAAGATGTCTTTTCCTAGAGTTATGAAGACTTCAAGTCTTATGACACCAACATTATTCAACATAAAATACCCATCAAAGAAGATCAGAAACCCTTCAAACAAAATCTTAGGAGAATTAATCTAGTTCTTATGCCATTGATTGAAAAAGAAGTAAAAATGATGTATGAGGCACAAATCATAGCACCTATTAGATATTAAAATTGGGTCTCTAATTTAATCGCCACTAGAAAGAAAACATGAGAAATTAGACTATGTGTTGATTTTAGAAATTTGAACAAAGTATAGTTGAAGGATAAGTATCCCCTCCCTAAAATGGACCACATTCTCCACAGGGTAGTAGGGTCATCCAAAATCTCATTACTTGATGGGTTTTATGGATACAACCAAATCTTAGTTCAACTAGAGGATCAAGAAAACACTAAATTTACCACTCCCTGGGGTTCTTTCATGTATTTTAAAATGCCAATTGGATTGATGAATGTTGGAGCAACATTCAAAAGAGCAATGGACATAGCTTTTGCAAAAGAAATCCATGACTTTTTAGTTGTTTACCAAGATGAAATCATAGTGTTTTCCAAATCATATAATGAACATCTAGATCATTTGAGAAGAGTTTTTATTAAATGTAGAAAATTTTGCATTTCTTTGAATCCCAAAAAGACACTATTTGGGCTAGAAGAGGGTAAACTATTAGGACACATAATTTCAAAATAGGGCATTAGAATTGATCCAACTAGAATAGAGATAATCCTAAACATTAGTCACCCTAGGAACATTAAAGAATTGCAATCATTCTTAGGTAAAATAAATTTTCTTAGAAGATTCATTTCTAACTTAGCATAACTAATCAGAGAATTGAATGACATGTTAAAGAAAGATTCAACACTTAAGTGGACAGTAGAGGCTAAGCAGTGTTTTGAGGAAATCAAAGAAGCCCTTACTAAAACACCTGTCCTCATAAGTCTTGATTTCAAAAAAGATTATATATTTTTTTCTCTTGCTTCAGAACACACTATTGCAGCAGTCTTGTTGCAAAGGAATGATCAAGGTTATGAACAACCTATTGCACTTTTCAGCATATTTTTGAGATATACTACACTAAACTATAGTATAATGGAAAAACAAGCTCTTGCTTTAGTAAAATCCATAAAGGATTTGTAAGTGTACATTTTATACTTACACATTATTGCATATGTTCCAAATTGAGTAGTAAAGGACATTCTAACACAGAATGGGCCTGATGGAAAGAGAGGCAAATGGATTGCCACTATTTTGGAATATGATATTGAATAAGGCCCAAAAAACTAATCAAAGGCCAAGGTTTAGCTAAACTCATGGATGAATCGAACTGTTAGGCCTTAGATATAAATTTCATTGGTACTCTAGATGATCAAGAAGAGATGGAGACTCCACAGATCAGTGAACCTTTTTTAGATTCACCTTGGTATATAGATATTATATTTTATTTACTAAATTTACAAGCTCCTCCTGGTTTATCTAGAACTAAAGGTAGATTCTTGAAAATGAAATCAATGAAATATTGTATCTTAGACAATGCTTTATTTTGGAAAGATAATGGTGGCATTTTGTTAAATTGTTTATTAAAATATGAAGCTGAAAAGTCATGCAAGAATTTAATACAGGAGATTTTGGAGGACATCTATACTGGAAAACAAATGATGATAAGATTTTAAGGGCAGGTTTTTATTGGCCCACCCTTTTTGCAGATGTTAGAAAATATGTGACCTCCTGTCACAAATGTCAAATATTTGGCAAGAAGAAACTCTTACCACTGCCCCTCAAACCCATCTCCACAAAAATGCCATTTCAACAATGGGGTCTAGACTTCATTGGTGAAATTCACCCATCCTCCTCAGCCCAACATAAATGGATTTTGACAACCACTGATTACTTTACTAAATGGATAGAAGCCATTCCTTCTAGACAAGCCACAGATTATGTCATCATTTCATTCCTTGAAAACAACATCCTTTCTAAATTTGGATACCCATAAAAGCTCATCACTGATAATGTTGCTACCTTCAAATCCAAGAAAATGGTAGACTTTTGTAACCGATACCACATTACCCTTGGCCATTCCACAATATATTACCCTCAAGGCAATGGGCTTGTAGAATCCTCAAACAAAAGCCTTGTTAATATCATCAAGAAACTGTTAGAAGACAATAAGAAGACCTAGAACAAAAATTGGTTAATGGCTTATGGGCAGACTATGTAGGCTAGTCATGGAAAGAATATAACACAACCCAAAATTCTCCCACTTGTTGTTTTCTTTCCATAGGGGGCCACAAGAGAGATTAGTCATTTATCCATCCTTGTAATGCCCATTGTTTCTCTACACCAAGAGAACTTCTCAGAGCTCACAAACTTTTTCAATGCATCTGCAATATTCTTCAAAGTGTCCACCTTTACCAGCAACATCTTTTTGCCTTCTATCATATCCCTCACAAAGTGATACTGAACATCAATGTGCTTTGTCTTTGAATGGTAAGTAGGGTTCTTTGCCAGGAAAATTGCACTTTGGTTATCACAGTCTATCCTTATATCTCCTTATACTAACCCCATACTTGAACACAATCTCTGCAACCAAACTGATTCCTTTCTTGCATGAGTGGTTGCCATGTATTCTGCCTCTATAGTTGATAGTGCCACTGCAGATTGTTTCTTACTCATCCAACTG
>APFE030249558.1:1413-64099 GCA_000404065.3 Pinus taeda
TTTTTTTTTTAGTTTGACCCATGGGGATTTGAACCTCAATTTCATGGTTTACATAATATTGTATTTCTTATCATGATGATTTCTAATTGAGATACCCCTTGTGGGCTACGTATTTTTTAATATTATAATCATTCTCATGGAAAAAAATATTAGATCATTACTTATGAATTATTTACAACCAATTTACCTTCTCAACAAGAAATAATTTAATAAATAATTTATTTATGGTTTTTTTTAATAATTAACTTGATAAATCATTATTTTTTAGTTAGTTACACAAATAAAGGTCATTAGCCATTATTTTTTACCTTTCCCTTTCACGAATAATAATAAAATATCGAGTTAGATAGATCTTGATTTGGTCCAACATTTTTTTTATATATTTGAAGTGATTAAATCTAGCAAGGGATTTAATAGGAGGGGCTTTCCTCCTCATTTCACCATGAACCATTTTCATTGCAAAAATTACAATCCTAAGCCATTTGAGTTTTCTCCTTGAGTAAGCTCAAACTCTTCTATTTTTTTCTCCTTGGTTTCACTTGCTCTTTAGAGAGAGACACACCACTACTTATAGATAGGATTTATAATGAAACCTTCTAAGGAGGAGGTCTCCAAAACAACCTTTCAATAATATCTTCTAACGGGTCACATATTTTGTTAATAAATCTCATCCATATTTGATTATTTGGAGTATTATTGTTTATTGTATGTGTTGATTTTTTATTATCTATTTTTGTAGTATTTTTAATTACAATTGTAGTATTACATACATATTAATGAAAAGTAATTAATATCATAGGTTTTAACCAATAAATCCTAAAATTTTCTTTGTTTAGCCATTTGAAACTCATAGTTTAGATTGTTTTTCTAACCCTTGTCGCAGGAAAACACTAATAACATGGTGACTTCACTAGGGGTCTGAACACTTTAGATCCTAGTTTGTGTGTTATGAGTCTTCTCTCCAGTTACTTCTTTCGTTTATTGATCGAGACTTATACAGGAACACAATAGTATACATATATAAACATAAACATTGAGATGCAACAAAAATAAAACTTCATTTCATTAATATAAAAGAATGGAAATATGCTTACATGCAAAACAGAAATAAACTAGTTCGAGCGATGGTAACTTATCTCTGAGAAGAGATGTGGTGGCTACATGCGTGTGAGCTGTGTTAAAATGAGGCTCAAGGGCCTCTTTATTATTTAAAAACAAGGGAAAACCCTAAATAACCAAAACCCTAACCCCACGAGATAGAACACCGACAGTTTGTGGGCCCTGCTATGGTTAGTTGGGTAGCCAACTTCCCGGGATCATAGCTTGGTCATATGATCTTTGTTCGGCACGTATGATACCTCATTGGAAATATATCTCTAGAGTTTCCACAAGTCCCTAAATATGGCTCCAAGTTTGTTGCATACCTAAAAAAACGTCGTTTAGGGGGTCAAAACAACTCCGGAAGTTAAGGACTCGAAAAATTGCTAAAAATAGTAAATGCTACTATAATCAAAGAAATAAATGAAAATGACTAGAGGTATAGGTGGAATAGGCAAGTGGCCACCAATATCCACCTGGATTAGTCATCCCCCGTAAGGAAGCAATGGTACCCATTGCGTGTAGAGCCTCCATGAGGTGAGGAAACGTTTATTGAACTTGATCCCTCGTGAACCACTTTCGTTCGTAAAGGAGTTGGCCTGCTTTTTCAACTTGATATAGATAGATCCCATACTGGTGAGTTTTCTTGATCTGTGTTTCCATTATCTTTTTAGTTGTGTTATGTTCGATGCAGTTGGGGTTGATCTCTATTGGTGTCAGCTGCTCAGCAACATCATATGTGCCAACAATGGGAGAAGGTATGGTCGAAACTAGTCCACATTGAATAATGGGTGTAGGCAAATGAACTGTGGAATTTTGAGCTTGAGGACATTGCCCCCTATAGATTTGGTGATTGTGTATGACCCATATTGGAGTGGACGAAGTTTTAATTGGAAATATTGAACACTAAACTCTAAATGCATTTTTTTTTTCGAAATCCCGAGACAAACCAAAAGAAAATGTATCACATAAACCCAAAATCCAAACTACCAAATGACTACAATCACTTGATCCTCAAGATCAAAAATCATATTTAAAATAAAGAGTCTTTAGTGGGATATGTTATCACTCATATTTTCCCTGAAGTTGGTGGGAAGAGGAAAGGGGTCCGAGGTAACCACAAACCAATCTTTTAGATACAAAATCTAGTCAATCTATATCCAGAGAGGGCTCTATCTTTAAGTTTTAGCTTTGTTTTGAAAGATATTAGTCTATTTATGAATTTTAGTAGTTTTGTTTGATTTTGGGTGGTGAGATTCAATAGCATAGGGGTAGGACTGACTAGTTTAGGCCATTGGGCTAATGGAGTCAAAGAAGATGGCCTGACTAGATTAGGTTTCTTAACAAAGGATGGTTTTACAGAGCAAGATGGTCAAATAGGGAACAACTAAAGGGCTAGAGTAAATAGAATGGTTTCAAAATTGGGTGAGGTGCTGTTAAGAATCCTTCCAACTATTTGAAAAGGGAACTCAAATGATTATTAATAAAGAGTAGTTGAGTATTCTTTAATAAATAATCAAAGTGAATGAACTAGAAAATAGGATCAATTAAGAATTCATTGTTTATTCTAATTCAGAAGAAAACATAGAGAATAATAACAATTGAAAACAGAGTGCAATCAAGAATATTTTGAATTACTCTTTTTTGTTTGTCATTCAGATATGAAACATAGATGATATAAGAAACAAGGAAAACTTTAAAACACAAGGTATAGAGGACTTACTGATCCAGTGTTTGATTCGAGAAATCTGTGGAAAGTCCTTTGCATCAATTTTTATCTAGCAAGCCATACAAAAGTTTGGTCCAACATCACTTTATTCCAAAATAACCCATGTTACATCAATGTATATGAATCCACACAAAATACTTCAAATGAAGAAGTATTTATACTAATTGTAAACTAAAATATCTTGAAAAAATATCAAGAATAGTTTCACAAATATCTCCAACTGTTTATATTAATAGAACTTAAATAAAGGACATTCAAAACTAATGAATCTATTTGGCACTATTTCTATGGATTTATGGTGACAAATAAGAGAATGTCGAATTTGATAGCAACTCTTAGTTGATGATGAGGCATCCCAGTCACTAACTACATCCTTCTTTTGTGCATTATGCCCCAGAAATTCTGCAAACTTAGGGTCCAATGATACGGTTGTATATCTCAATACGTGATAGATATGTAAACTGTGAAAGAGGTTTGTGTACATAAGAATGTGTTGGAAAGAAACCTCTCTCAGTTTCCCAACATTCATCTCCAGCGGTTCAAAATATTGTCTGCAAAAATATGTCAAAAACCGGATTTTGCACAAACTAAAAAATAGGCTGTGAAGACATGAAGTTATCTCCCTCTTGGTAATACCTATGTAAAACATGAGATATTTTTTGTAGCTTGGCTTGTCAGAAACGAAAACCTCTTCCAATTTCTCAAAATACTTCTTGGATTACCCACAATATGTTATGCAAAACTATGACTTAAACAAGAAATTTCTGAAGAATGTACCATTTTTGCTCTAATTTCATCTTTTAACCTTAAACTTATTTTGATTGTTTTTTACTCTTACTTTGGATAAACTTCATTGTAGCTGTTGAAAGTGTTTTCATCTTTTTTTAACCCTTAATTTCTTCATGTTTACTTTCATTGTTTACTGTTTACTTTTTTACTTTTACCGCTCTGTTTTTCAACTGTCTTCACTTTCACATGAATTTGTATGCTATGCTTTGTAACTGTCTTTTATGCTGTTTATCTTCATGCTAGCTGATTTAATTGACTTGGTCTTCAATCTCATACTCTTTAACCCTGATACACTTTGACTGTTCTTTATTGTGTCATTTTACGTTCAATGTGTAGTTTAGGTTTTTACTGTCTTTTTCAACAGTAAATCGTTTAATTTCCTATTTCCTTTGCTTGTCTTTCAACTGTATGTTTTATCTTCCATCTCTATTTGCATAGATTTGATAATGCTCTTGGAGTAAACAAGTCTTACGACTCGCATTAAGATTGTTTATCCAAGGATGTGGTCTTCTTATCACTTGTAAAACAAAACAAATTGTTAAGAAAGCATTCAGGTTTATAGGGGAGGTCAGAAAGGTTTCATTTGAGCTTGAGAGGTCTAGGGAGTGAGTCCAGAATGCTTTTCATGAGGTAAACCATGCTCGAGTCAGTTAACGGAGGCTTCAGGTGGTGAAAATGGGTTACATAAGTTTACATAGTAGAATGGGTGAAGGACAAGAAAACCTGGGTTCTTGGGGTTTGAACTTTAACAAGAAAACTTTCAAAATATGGCGCAAACTAAACAATAGATGATTTGTCGCATAGCAGGCACGCGGCAAGCGAGATCTATCGCACTGCTTTTGGAGAAGAGTGGTAATGGACCTTGGATCATCGATTCCACAGATCTCTTGATGCGTGCCGGAGGCACTGTGTGAAAACCGCTTGGTGATCATGCGTTAAAGCACAGTCACCAAGGGGGGCGCGATATTGATATCGACCGTTGGATAATAAGGACGAGATCTAACGGTGGACGGGAGCGAGGTATGATAGAACTTTAACTACAGTGCGCCCGATTTAATTAACAAGTTAATAAATTATATCGGGGTGATTATGAATGGCGGGGAGGTTCTAAATTAACCTTAGGGGTTAATTAATCCCATTTTGCGAAGTGGGGAGATTAGGCTATTAATGAATCTCAGATAAATCCATTAATCCCTTTTTAACAGTGTTTATGGTTATAATTAACCGGGGTGGGGTATATAATAATTTGGGGATTTATATATAAATAAATAATATGGGAAAAGGTAAATAGGGCGAGATTTATATAATATAAGTAAGAGATTATTATGATAAATGAAATGAAAGTGCTAAGTTAAAACATTTCAGGTATACATTTAAACTTAGGCTTAAAGTGGAAAAAAGGGTTTTTTAGGTGATATTGTGCATTGTTCCTAAGTAAAATATGATTTTACTTAGGAAAAGACTTATGAGAGTGAATGAATGATTTATGGATGGTTTTAAATACTTAGGCGATTTAAATTATTGGGTCGAGGGTCTGGTCCCTCCAGAAGTCAGAGAAATGCTTTGACCCCTTTAATTTTCAAAGACCTTAATACTTTAGGGGGAATTAGTGAAATCTTTAGGGAAAAATGGGAATGGAAGTTAGTTATTTGACCTTGTCTTGCTTGAAATGCATCAAATGTGATGTATGCCTTGCACTTGTGATAAAAGTAAAAATTAACACAATTTAGAGACATTATCCATCACAAGTAATTCTGCAACACCATCTACCTACCCTACCTACTTTAGCCTAACATTTTTTCCTTCTTTATTTGGGTGCACTTAGACTGGCCAACCCTTATCAATCTTCTTTTTATTTTACATGGCAAGCCTACCTAAGTCTGCAATTATTACATCCAAGGGCTCATATTAAACTGTTGAGCTCCTTTTATTTACTCTACCTATCTACTTATCTGCCAAGTTTACACTGTTTGGTCATATATTTATTCTCTATTTCTACAACATGAAATTGAAAAATGGACTAGCCAAGTTTGAATAGTTTGACTATTCATGAATTGTGGCATAAAGTACAAGTTGCACATAATTGTTTATTACATAAAATGAAAAAGTAGTGGCATTTAGACTTGCACACTTTCTTGGTCTATTTTTGTTTGGGGTTCATTTTCCTTTACATTTTTTGACCATTTTATTCTTTTTATGCTTTGATTTTTCTTTTAGGGTATACCCTCTTTACATTTTTTAAATTTTTTGATTTTTTGAAGATATGGAAAACCTTTGCAACAACAAAAGGTATTAACATATTACAGAGCTCATCAAGTCAATCATGAAATATGACACCTATTGGTATAGGAGCATAACATTGGCTCCACTTGGGGATGAGTTTTCCTGTTAGAAAGTCAAGAACAACAGGTTAGATGGCCTCTGAATGACTTTGACTGTGCTCTGAAATCTCCTTCTGCTGGTTGCTTTATTGTATGTATGACAGTGAGACTTCTAAAGCTTAGGGCCTTCTCTTCGGGCTTCAACTCCAACAACTTACTATCCAATCAACACCAAACCTTTATTCTTCCTACTTGAATCCCACTTGAGCACCTTGTAACTTAGGTAGGAATCTTTAGTCTTGGTCTTTTTATCAAAAATCTTTTTAACCTTTTCCTGCTCAACTTGAGATCTGACCTGAAACTAAAAGATGTTGCAACCTCCAAACCAAATTAGTAAATCATCAAGATCTTAGGGCCTTTTGATTGGATTCAAATCTTTTAGGATTTATTTCATAATCTACTAAAAACTAAATTAAATGAAAGTAAAATCCTACCTACTCTGTATTATTGAAAATCAGGTTGAATTAAATAATAAAAAAATGCCAATGAAGACAATCAAGCAACTGCAGAAACAAATGAATTGCTTGACCGATTGTGAATGAAATCAGAAGCATAATTTGATCATGTACCCACATAATCGAAATTGTGATATATAAAGGCCACTACTGATGTATTTGGTCCTCATAGAGAAAACATGTTAAATAATTTCAGTTGAGAAGAACCTCCATATAACCTGCTATAGGAGCAACAAAAGCATAAAGTGTAATAGTTTCTTCTGGGGCTTCATTGTCTAATTTATCAGCTGTATCCTCAATAATAAACCTTGCAACTAATTCTTTAGTCTTTCTCTTGAAAGCATAATCATCCTCAATTTGCAAATCGAAAGGTAGTACAATTTCCTCATGGTTTGGAGAAGGATGATTTTGTAAGAATTCTTTAGGATTTCAGAAATTATATGAATGAATTTGAGAATGAAAAAGTTTAATTTAATTTTCATATTTTTCAACAACTAAATTAAGAAAACACATTTTAGTTTCATGAGAGTATTTAATTATTTTGACAATTATAAATACAAATCTTAAAAAATCTTCATCAAGCTGAAATTTTGATAACTCATCCCTGAATTCATGTAAAATTTCATCAAATGAAAGATTTTCCACAAACCCAGTCATCCTATCTCACTATTAATGCTTTGGAATATGGACTATTTGGTTGTGGAATTTCTCTGAAATTTGAAGCTCTAGATATTTGAACAATGGAGTCTTGACTGTTTGAGGCTTCTTGATTGGACAATGATCATCAAAAGAGTCAGAAGAATGATGCTCAAATGTGCAAGGATATTTTATATTTACAATTTTAAAAAGAGAATAATTAAAAAATTAATCTAAAATATTCTCTAAAATACAATATACATTGGAAAACTCTATCAATTTAGAAAGAACATAATGTCTTGGATAACAATCCAAGTTAAAAGCCTGATCTTTTCACATAGTTCTTTCAGGTTCATTTCTCCAGTGGAGTCTTGATTGTGAAATTGATTTGGAGTCGCCAGGTGGATGATTTTAACCTTTGTGTATCTGATCCCTGTCCACCATCATAGATCAGATCTAAACCTGTAAAACAATTTTGAAGAAAAATGTAGCTCTCTAGGAAACCAAATTTTGAGTATTTTATGATCATTTTGCTTTTTTATGAATTTTCAAAACAAATTCTATGATTTCTTTAAGAGGCTTTAGGTATGAGATTTAAACATTCTTAATGACTTATTTGACAAGAAGAATTGATCAAGTATTCGAAACCAAATGTTCAATCCATAAACTAGACTGGAGATAGACTGAAGCAGCATTCATTTACTTATGCAATTGCAAAGCAAGAGCAGTTCAAAGGATACTTGGTTAAATTCAGGCTCTGTTTGTAGCTTATAAAGTAAACAATAGTAACCAACAAATTATTCAGTCCCCAGTGGAGTCGCCACTATGTTATCACTCAGATTTTCCTTGAAGTTGTTGGGAAGAGGAAAGGGGTCCGAGCTAACCACAAACCAATCTTTTAGATACAGAATCTAGCCAATCTGTATCCAAATAGGGCTCTCTCTTTAAGTTTTAGCTTTTTTTTTGAAATATATTAGGCTAGTTATGAAGTTTAGGAGTTTGGTTTGAGTTTGGGTGGTGAGATTCAATAGCAGAGAGGTAGGACTAACTAGTTTAGGCCATTGGGCTAATGGAGTCGAAAAAGATGGCTTGACTAGATTAGGTTTCTTAACAAAGGATGGTTTTAGAGAGCAAGATGGTCAAATAGGGAACAACTAAAGGGATAAAGTAAATAGAATGGTTTCAAAATGGGTGAGGGGTTGTTAAGAATCATTCAACCTATTTGAAAAGGGAACTCAAATGATTATTAATAAAGAGCAGTTGAGTATTCTTTAATAAATAATCAAAGTGAATGAACTAGAAAACAAGAGCAATTAAGATTTCACTGTTTATTCTAATTCAGAAGAAAACATAGAGAATAATAACGATTGAAAATAGAGTGAAATCAAGAGCATTCCGAATTAATATTTTTCATTTATCATTCAGATATGAAACATATATGATATAAGAAACAAGGAAAAAATTAAAACACAAAGTATAGAGGACTTAGTGATCTGGTGTTTGATTCGAGAAATCTGTGGAAAGTCCTTTGCATCAATTCTTTATCGAGCAAGCCATACAAAAGTTTGGTCCAACAACAATTTATTCCAAAATAAACAATGTTACAACAATGTATATGAATCCACACAAAATACTTCAAATGAAGAAGTATTCATACTAATTGTAAATTGAAATATCATGAAAAAATATCAAGATTACTTTCACAAATATCTTCAATTGTTTACATTAATAAAACTTAAATAAAGGACATTCGAAACTAATGAATCTATTTGGCACTATTTCTATGGATTTATGGTGACAAAGAAGGGAATTTCAAATTTTATAGCAACTCTTAGTTGATGATGAGGCATCCCAGTCACTAACTACATCCTTCCTTTGTGCATTCTGCCCCAGAAATTTTGCAAACTTAGGGTCCAATGATATGGTTGTATATCTCAATCCGTGATATAGATGTAAAATGTGAAAGCGATTTTTTTATATACGAATGTTTTGGAAATAAACCTCTCCCAGTTTCCCAAAATGCATCTCCAACTGTTCACAATATGCTCTGCAAAAATATGTCAAAACCAACAGTTTGCACAAACTGAAAAATAGGCTGTGAAGACATGCACTTATCTCCCTCTTGGTAATACGTGTGAAAAGAGTGAGATAGGTTTTTGTATCTTTTCATGTTAGAAAAAAAACCCTCTTCCAGTGTCTCGGAATACTTCTTGGATTAGCCACAATATCTTCTATAAAACTATGAATTAAATAAGAAATTTATGAAGAATGTACCATTTTTGCTTTAGTTTCATTTTTTAACCTTAAACTTCTTTTGATTGTTTTTCACTTTTAATTTTGATAAAATTCATTGTAGTTGGTGATAGTGTTTTCATCTTTGTTTAAGCCTTAATGTCTTCATGTTTATTTTCACTATTTATTGTTTAATTTTTACTATTACTGCTCTGTTTTTCAACTGTCTTCACTTTAACATGAATTTGTATGCTATACTTTGTAACTATATTTTATGCTGCTTATGATCATGCTAACTTATTTACTTGACTTGGTCTTCAATCTCATACTCTTTAACCCTCATACACTTTGAATATTCTTTATTGTGTCCTTTTACATTCAATGTGTAGTTTAGGTTTTTACTATCTGTTTCAACAGTAAATCATTTAATTTCCTGTTTCCTTTGCTTGTCTTTCAACTGTATGTTTTATGTTCCATCTTTTTTTGAATAGATTTGATAACACTCTTGAAGTAAACAAGTCCTATGACTAGTACTAAGACTGTTTTTCCAAGGATGTGGTCTTGTGATCACCTGTAAAACAAAACAAATTGTTAAGAAAGATTCAGGTTTGTAGGGGAGGTCAAAAAGGTTTCATTTGAGCTTGAGAGGTCTATGGAGTAAGTCCAGAATGATTTTTGTGAGGTAAACCATGCTCGAATCGGTTAACGGAGGCTTTAGGTGGCACAAATGGGTTACATAAGTTTACATAGTAGAATGGGTGAAGGACAAGAAAACCTGGGTTCTTGGGGTTTGAACTTTAACGGGCAAGCTTTCAAAATATGGCATGAACTGAACAATAAATGATTTGTCGCATAGTAGGCAGGCGGTAAGCTAGATCTATTGCACCGCTTTTGGAGAAGGGTGGTAATGGACCCTAGACCAACGATTCCAAAGATCTCTTGACGCGTGGCAGAGGCACTGTGCGAAAACCACTTGGTGATCGCATGTTAAAGCGCGGTCACCAAGGGGGCCGCGATATTGATACCAACCATTGGATGATAAGGACGAGATTTAACGGTGGACGGGAGCGGGGTACGGTGGAACTTTAACTACGGTGGGTCCAATTTAATTAACAAGTTAATAAATTATATCGGGGTGATTGTGAATGGTGGTGAGGTTCTTAATTAACCTTAGTGTTTAATTAATCCCATTTTGCTGAGCGAGGAGATTAGGCTATTAATGAATCTCAGAGAAATCCATTAATCCCTTTTTAATAGTGTTTATGGTTATAATTAACCAGAGAAGGGTATATAATAATTTGGGGATTTGTATATAATTAAATAATACGGGAAAGGGTAAATAGGGTGAGATTTATATAATATAAGTGAGAGATTAATATGATAAGTGAAATGAAAGCGCTAAGTTAAAACATTTCGGGTATACATTTAAACTTAGGCTTAAAGTGGAAAAGGGGGTTTTTTAGGTGATATTGTGCATTGTTCCTATGTAAAATAGAATTTTACTTAGGAAAAGACTTATGAGAGTGAATGAATGATTTATGGATGGTTTTAAGTACTTAGGTGATTTAAATTATTGGGCCGGGGGTCCGGTCCCTTTAGAAGTCAGAGAAATGCTCTGAGCCCCTTTAATTTTCAAAGGCCTTAATACTTTAGGGGGAATTAGTGAAATCTTTAGGGAAAAATGGGAATGGAAGTTAGTTATTTGACCTTGTATTGCTTGAACTACATCAAGTGTAATGTATTCCTTGCACTTGTGATAAAAGTAAAAATTAACACATTTAGAGACATTATCCATCACAAGTAATTCTGCAACACCATCTACCTACCCTACCTACTTTAGCCTGACATTTTTTCCTTCTTTATTTGGGTGCACTTAGACTGGCAAACCCTTATCAATCTTCTTTTTCTTTTACATGGTGAGCCTACTTAGGTATGCACTTATTACATCCAAGGGTTCAGATTAAACTGTTGAGCTCCTTTTATTTACACTACCTATCAACTTATCTACCAAGTTTACACTGTTTCGTCAGATATTTATTCTCTATTTCTACAACATGAAATTGAAAAATGAATTAGCCAAGTTTGAATAGTTTGACTATTCATGAATTGTGGCATAAATGACAAGCTACACACAATTGTTTATTATAGAAAATGAAAAAGTAGTGGCATTTAGACTTGCACACTTTCCTGGTCTATTTTTGTTTGGGGTTCATTTTCCTTCACATTTTTTGACCATTTTATTCTTTTTACCATTTTATTTTTCTTTTATGGTATACCCTCTTCACATTTTTTAGTTTTTTTGATTTTTTCAAAATATGGAAAACCTTTGCAATAAGAAAAGGTATGAACATGTTACAAAGCTCATCAAGTCAATCATGAAATATGACACCTATTGGTATAGTAGCATAACAGGATGAATAAATATCAAACTTTACGAACCACAATTTACAACAAGCTAATTGTTACTTTTGTTGTGACTAATTTAATTTTATTTTGAATAACACACATATGAATTCATTACTTAAAAGGATAATTCAGCTTCTAAAGGAGTGGTATCCAATACTTATAATTTCATATGTAAGTTGACACTACAACAATTCAATTACCCAAATTTAAATTTATCATCACGAAAGTTAACTCAATGGGATTACCACACATTTCCATTGAGACATTCCAAAAACATCTTGGTTACAAATCCTAATTTCACTTAGTCATTTTTTTATAGAAAATTCATAAATTTAAATCTCGACAACCATTGAATCATTATGACAAACAATTTGCAAGCATACAATATACAACCGTTAAGGCATTTTGTCAAACACTTGGTGACCATCATTTGTTGAGACAATTTTGAGGACCATTAGCAACATGAATATAAGATTATTGAGCAACCTATTTAACTCATAAAATTCATAAATTAAATATTCAAATATTGGCATATTATTGTTGTAATCCTTCATGAAAAACTCGAGAACAAACACACACAGTTCGAATTAGTAATTTGCAAAATTGCCCAAATTTACGATCTGGGTTTGGAAAAGTGTTTTTTGGAATCAAATGGGGGGTTGTGGGACCTAAAGGCATGGATATCCACTAATGTTTGGCTGAACCATTATGAAACCAACCATGGATGCAATTTTTTTAAACTAGAAAATCTTTTGACTCCTGGAATCTCATTTACATGTTTTTTCAAACAAATGGCATGCAAGCTTGAATCTACAACCATGCATAAAAAATAGCAATAGATAATTAATAGATAATTAGTTATTTATTTTCTAAATTATTTTCCAAACCATTTCATCTATTATAAGTGAATTGAAGAGTTTTGAGATTCATTAAACATTATTTTCACTCAATCATTCCTACAAACACATGGAAAACATCCTAAGCTATTGTAATATGTATAAAGAGATACTCCAAAATAAGATTTAACTAGTCATATTTCTTTTAATGCATTATGTATGATTGTTATCTACATTTGCAAAGATTTCACACACAAAATGATTGAAATTAACTCACTATGTTTCTTTAAACTCTCGGTTACCATTATTTTTGCATTTTTATTTTAAGGGCTAATATAATGATTCCTCTAGGTATACTTTGGATATGTGTCGGTTTCCTTACTTATCCCGTGGGCTGAAAGTTAGAACTTATTCATGCATAATCATTTGCATATATAGTAAAAATAATAGCATTTCCCATTCACCGATTTTTCCAAACACTTTGCAACATATCCTGAAACCATTTCTAAAACTTGCCTCTAGTTACCTATTTCAATTAAATTGAAAAAAATCATAACTCATGATAATATTACCCAATTCCCTTGGAAATTCATTATTTCAATTGCTTTATATTTGGCTTTCCTTTCTCAAATTCTACAATACTAAAATTAGTACAATAAACTACACCAATAATAATTCCATAACATCTTGAGATTTGAAATTCCATACATATAGACCATTCTTAGTCTTGATTTTGAACTAGCCAATAAGATTCTAGATAATATAAGGTTTAACCAAAATTAGATGCTTACAACAATTTGAATTTATACTTTTTACTTTATGCTAAATCTATACTACAATTTTAGGGAAATGAAAATTATACCCGAAGAGATATTCAACTCCAATCACTGAGAATATGATCCATCTTTGAATCCTAAACCAACTCATTTGAACCATCTGATTTCCACCCAACTATATCTCGGGAGAAGTTATCCCTCTGAAACCCCTAAGCTGTAAGAGCTCACAAACGATACCAAAATGTAGTAATAGAGAGATATCCAAGGAAAGTTAAGGAAGATAAGTTTCAATTCCTCCCAATACCACTCATGGTCAGCTAGGTAGAGCTACTTAGTAATTTAGTCCAGGATTTTCAAATTCATTTCGAAAGAAATCAACCACTCTCCAAGTCTCTCCCTCTCATAATCATTATTTTTTAAATCTCTCTAACATATGACAATGCACCTCCCCTAAGTGAGAATACATGAGACACATATATAGGAGGAGAAACAAATTCTTGTCATAAAGGAGGAGTAACATGCATGCCTTTAACTCTATTTAGAGGAGTGTAACTCATGCCATTAAAGAGAGGTATGCACGCCTTAGTTAATGAGAGAGTAACATATGCATTAGCGAGAGCATAAGAGTGATATTTTATGCCATGTCTTTAATGAGTGTAAGAGGAATATACAATTATTTGATGAGTGCATAAAAAAGAGTGTAATATATTATTAAAAGAGAGAGAGAGAGTTGCATAGAGCCATGAGAATCATCAAGGAGAGAGGTAGGAAGTGATCGAGGAGATGAAGGTGAATTTTAATTCTCGTTTAATAATAATATCATAGTCTCATAAAAGATAATAGTAATGTTAATAATATTGAGGATTAAGTTGAGATGGAACTATTAGGATTGATTAATCATAAGTTAAGTCATTTTACTTCAACTATACTTGATTAGCCATTGATTGAAGATGATTCACTATTTTTGGCAAGTCATACTTGAGATATTAGACACTACTTTCTATTTTTAGAAAGTCACTCCAAAATGATCCGAAATGATATTTTATTAAGGAAATTCATCCTTGAGCTTCCCATGAGTGGTATTTTTCTTCTAGAGAATAGAGATTATGCATCCCTATTGCATGCATCTCTGTGCCTTAGTAGATTGAGCACTATGCGCCCTAATCTACTCCAAGGATTCCAAGATTCTACATCTTGATATTTCAAATATTTAGGACTCTGCATCCCAATCCTTTTATTATAGGTCCAAGACTCCATGTATTTATATTTCATGAATTTAGGACTTTGCACCCTTATAGATCGAAGACTCGTCGTCTTTATCTTTCATGGATTTAAGACAAAGTGCCCTAATTTGCATGGCTTCTTTGCATGGTTTGTTAGTAAGGTATTATTCTAAGAGCTGCACACATCAGAATCTCATAGATCAAAGGATTCAAATGAATTTCATAATTAACTTATTTAGATTTTACCAAGTATTGTGCATGACTTCCATAGCCATTTTTGTTTTGGAGAAATGACTTCCACAGTCATTTATAGCTCAAGAATCCTTGGTGGCAATGACCAAGTCCCTCGCCACATCATGATTAGTATAATATTAAGCATATATAATCATACATAACCATGACCATCCATGGATCTATGTGTCTCAATCCTGGATCCCCATTGATGTTATACACTTATGTCAAAACTATGATTCCAAAAGAGAAAACATTGATAATATGAACATAACCAAAGTCAGTCTTACTAAAATCAGTCTTTATCATTAGCACCTTGGAACCGTGTGACCTAAAATAGGTCTATACCATATAAGTAAATACATAAGTCTAACATGCATAATATTTATCTCATTGCATCAAAATCACCCTCTCCAAGTGTCATGAAAGCTATCTCACCAAGAAGGGACACTACACCCAATGAGGTACTCCTTCTGCAAATGTAACCAAACTTTGTCGCCCACTTGGAACTTGTGTGGCACCCAATGTTGATCATGATGTTACTTGTACTTAGTGTTGGCTCTATCCAATATGTCATGGACTTAATGGTGGATATGATGAATGCACCCAATGTAGTTGTTATCCCTACCATTTTCGGATTTGACATGAGTTGAATCTACCTAAGTAGCTACAAATGGTATGGCCACATCAGTGTGACATAGTGGTGGAAATCCCAATCCCACCTAAAAGGGGCTATGGCCAGTTGAGGTATGGAGAGCTCTATTGTAACTATGTTGGACATAGGGCATTATTTTAGCCCATCTGCATGGATGCTTCGAGTTGCACATGCATATAATGTGCATGATCATCCTGTTAATGACCTCTATTTGGCCATTAGTTTGGGGATGGAAAGCTGTGGACTTAATAAGCTTGGTATCTAGCGTCGACCAGAGGCTTGACCAAAATGTACTCAAGAACTTGTTATCTCGATCTAAGATAATGGAATTTTGGATCCCAAAATGTACCCAGACTCATTCAAAGACCATCTTAGATCATTTATTGATAACCATGAAAACATGGTCGTTTCCATGCTTAGTAGAGGGAAAGCCTAACATGTAATCCATGGATATGGATTCCCAAGGCTGACTAGGATTAGGCATAAGAGTATATAGGCCTTGATTCTTGATGGTCAACTTGGAAATTACATAGGAACTACAAGATATGATGTACTTTGCAACATCATGTCGAAGGTTAAGGCAATAAAAATACTTGTGCAGCACTGCCATTGTTTCCTCTACTCCGAAATGTCTAGCCACTCGATTGTAGTCTACCTCCCAAATCATCTTGGTACGCTCACTTTAAGGTACACAAAGGCGTCCTAGCTGGCATAATAGTGCACCCTAGAGGTGTAAATAAAGAACTAGCTTGGCTTCTAGGACCATTTGGTATGTGTTTTTGAATTTTGGATTTCTCTTATAAAGATGCGGCCACCTCAAAACCTCATGTAGATAAGAGTCAAGCACAGTGGTTAGCACAATGATCGATGGTTGACTGATGTAATTTACAATAATATTGGTGCTTCCCTCCTTGTACTTAATGTTCAAATGGAATTGTTGCAGGTATGTAGACCATTTGTGAAGGTGATTGTTCTATAACTTTCCTTGTGTCTATATTAACTACAGGGGCTGGTGGTCTTTCTAGATGACCATTTCCTTCCCCAGAATGTAATTCTTCCATTGCTGGAAGGCCTTCACAAGGCAATACATATATTTATCATAAAGTGTCTCAATGTGTTAGAAAGAATCGCCCTGTGATATGCCACTAGATGCCCCTGCTAAGTAAGAACTGCACCAATAGCATGGTCATATGCACCTATCTCAATCTCAAATGGTTTTTGAAGACCTAGTAATGTGAGAACTACTACAGAGAAGAGGTGATGCTTTAACTCGAAAAATGCCTTTTGTTGAAATTCAAACCAAAAGAACTTTTATTTCGCTCCATCCTTGGTGAATTGACTCAAAGGCCAAGTGATATGAGAGAACCCCAACACGAAACTATGGTAGAAATTTGAAAGACCTAGAAAGATACAGAACTCTGTTAGAGTGGTTGGGATTGGCCAGTCTCGAATAACTTGTATCTTGGTTAGGTCCTATTGGGACAAAGTCATACCAAGATACAAGTTATCCCAAATAACTTGTATGCACACCCCACTCGTCAGTGATGTACTCGATATATTGAACCTGGGTCATACCAAAAGTGCATTCCTCCGAATTGACACAAAATTTGTGTTGTCGCAAGGTTTGGAGGACCTATCGAATATGGTGGAGGTGTTCTTCCCAACTCTGGCTAAAGATTAGGATGTCGTCCAAATACACTGCCATGAATGAATTGCTGAAGGGTAACAATATTTTGTCCATTAGGCTCATGATGGTTACGGGGGCATTTGTCAACTTGAAAGGCATGACTAGCCATTTGAAAAGGCCCTCCTTGATTTGAAGGTAGTCTTCCACACATTAGATGGTTTGATTGGTACCTGGTGATAAATAGACTTCAATTCAATCTTGCTAAAATATTTCCCCCATTGAGCTGGCCCAGAAGGTCATCAATCCAGGAGATTGGATACCTATTTGAGACAATGATCTTATTCAGTGCCCGATAGTCAATATAGAGTCTCCAAGTCCCTTCCTTAGTTTGTACCAACATGATTGGGATCCCACAGGGTGATGAAGTAGGACTCATGTACCCTTTATGTAACAACCCCTGAATCTGCCTCTTGATTTCATCATTCTGCAAAACAGTGTCGATAGATCAGCCCGTTGGGTAGCAGCACACCTGGGATCAAATCGATGGAGTTCTTGACCTGACAGTGTAGGGGTACCCCTGTGGGTGAGGTGAATATGTCCCTATACTCCTCCACGACCTTGTCCATCTTCTACACCTGTGCAGAGGGGCCCTAAATGGAGGTCGTGGATGTGGCCATAATATTCTTCTTTCCCTGAGGGTGAATCATAAGGATTATATATTTCTTCATTTGGGAAATTATCTTACTCCATTACTTCATAGAGTTCAAAGAGATGGTGGTAGGTGGTGCTACCTCCATTATCCTGTATAATGTATTTCCCAAATAAATAATAACAATGTGAGGCCTAGACTCATACACAACCTAATAATAAATTACCCACTTCAAGAGGAGAAACATCACACAATGCCTCATCTTTGAATGGCTTGATGTTGTAGGGAAGGTGACATTGTAGGATGATGGAGAGATCTCATTCTCGATAAAGCCACTGAATGGTGTACGGCTATGGGTGTGGTGTTGTCAGTAGGCCCAATCACTTCATGAACTCTATTGAAATGAGTTTATTTTGGCCTTTGTTATCGAAAATGAGCTACAATGGAGAACCCTTCAACCATTTTTGTGAATGGAAGAGATGCCCCCCCTCCTCTGGATCTTCGGGCTCAATATTTTGGATCTTGGTGGTCGAAACAATGATACTGGGCTCTGCATCAATAATCTACTTCCCGTTGTTGTTTCCCTTATCAGGTTCTGACTCAGAGTCAGAACATGCATATAATTTGAAAGCTTTCAACTCGGCCACTAGTGACTACTTCGCTCAACACTCACTTGTGTTGTGAGTGGGGCTCTTATGGAGCTCACACCATTTCCCTATGCCCTTCTTTGTCTTTGTTGTGTTGTTCTTTGCTTTCAACTTCAATGGGTTTTCCTAGGTTGTCGTGCCTTGTCTTTTTCCTTTATTCCGTGGTTTGGGGGCTCCTTTCCCATGTTTCAGATTTTCAGATCCAAAGTCTCACTTCTTCTGTTCAAATTTCCGCTCAATCTTAACAATGTTTCGATAGGCAGTGCCAAGCGAGGAGATGTTGAAGAGCTCCATCTCGTCATGGATGTACTTGTGTAGATAGTCACAGTACTTGAGTACCTAATGACACTCATAATACTTGATACCTAAATTCATTTGAATGGTATGAAAAATATTTGTTAACTCTAGCACATCTTGGTCCCTTCCTTGCTGCAATGTGGTCTATTTTAGGTATTTATCTCCATAGCTCCCGACAGGGTAATATTGTTCCTTGATGGTGTCTCAGAAAGAATTCCAAGTGGGTGTGGCTGAAAATAGCGAGGGTTCACTCTCATCCTTTTGTTCAAAGTAGGTTTCCCACCAATCCTTACATGGGGGGTGACTTTGAGGAGTGAAAAAGTAATCTTTCCCTGATTGGAAAATACATGAACCAAAAAGTATTCTTCCAAGAGATTTGACAATTTGTCTATGATGTCTACATATATATGATCTTCAGATATGGGAGTTTCAAAGTTGATTTGTACCTTAAAGGGAGTGGCACCTCTAGAGTGGCTATTGGATGAAGGTGCATCAAATGTGGGTAGCAACCAACAGATTTGGGCACACTTATACATGATTGTGTTCCTCTGTTGCTTGAGGGCTTCCTCTAGCAATATTTTGACAGTATCTCCTACTCCCTCATCTTTCTTTTCTTCTTCCAACGAAGTTTGTCACGATTTGTGAGGTTGGTATTGCAAAGGTTTAATCAGTTCAAGCCCTAACTCCTTATACCTTGACCACATTGGCGACATACAAAGAAAAAAATAGAGAAAGAGTAGACTGCTCTGAGACCACTGATCTAGACTTATATAGGAACACAACAAAATATAGATATAGACATAAACAATGAGATGAAGAATAAATAAAACTTCATTTCATTAATATCAAAGAACTGAAATATGCTTACATACAAAATGGAAATAAACAAGCTCGGGCAATGGTAGCTTATATCTTAGAAGAGATGTGGTAGCTACATTCCTCTAAACTATGTTACAATGAGGCTCAAGGGATTTTTTATTATTGAACAAAAAGTGAAAACAATAAAATACCAAAATCCTTACCCCAGGAGATGGAACACCAAGAGTTTGTTGGCCCTGTTGGAGTTAGTTCCATAGCCAAATTTTGAGGGTCGTAACATGGTCATATGATCTCCGTTTGGCACATAGGATACCTCATTGGAAACATATCTCTGAGTTCTACAAGATTTTTCAAGATCATACCTATAGCTCCTAGCCTACTGTGGACCTAAAAAAGATGTTGTTTAGGGGGTCAAAATAGCTCTAGAAGTTCAAGACGCAAAAAATTGCTAAAAATAGTAAAAGCTACTATAATCAAACAAACTGATGAAACTGACTGGAGGTCTAGGTGGAATAGGTGGGTTTCCACCAATATCCACCTAGATCATTTATTTCCATTAGTATTTTTTTGGAAAAATTTGGTTCTTCTTTCCCTTTATTGATTTTTTTTCAGATCACAAGTATTATAATAGCAATAAATGATAGATGTAGTGAAAACCTTGAAAATTATAGGTTTTGAGATGGTCTAGATTTATCTAGGAATGAAATGAAATACACATTTAAACAAAAAACAGAGAGATACAAAAAAACTGAACTTCAATTAATAAATATAAAATGTTGAAAATTGTTTGCATGTGGAATGAAAGCAATCTAGCTCGAGCGATATTAGCTTATCTCTAAGAAGAGACGTGACAACTACATGCCTTTGAACTATGTTACAATGGTGTTTTGAGGCTTTTTTACCATGAAGAAACAAAGATAAACCTTAAACATCTAAAATCCTAACCGTAGGAGATGAAGTGCCAAAAGTTTATGGGCCCAAATTGGGTTAGTTTGAATGTCAACTTCTGAGGGTCATAACTTTTGAATACAAACTCTAGTTGGTGTGCACCATATCCCATTAGAAGATTCTATCCAAGGAAAATAAACTTCAATTAAAAATGTAGCATTTGACTTACTTATTCATGTTTACCCAAAAATTATTGTTTAGGGCCCCAAAAAAACTCGAGAAGTTCAGGACCTAAAAAACTTCTAAAAATAGAAAACTATGTTGAAGAATAGGAAACTAATAGGAAAGAGTGTTGGGTGTTCAATTGGAATAGGTAGGTGGAAACCAATATTAAACTGGATCATGAGCCTGATGGTAGGAATGAAATCAATAGAGAGAGTCCAATTTCGTTAATTCAGAGTTATACAAACCAAAACAATTCCAATAGCCAATCATTAATGTTGTTGCTTAAGGAGGCAATCATACTGGTGCCGCTAAGGAAACTTTCAAATAGCCTATCATTAGGAAAGATAAATCTTCACAAGCCAAATATGATCCTAATCAATATATAATGTACTTTAAAGATGCTACTGATATTTTCAAAAAATTGGCTTCCTCTTCTTATAGTCTTCGAGTTGTAGACGAAAAGAAAGTACAAAATTTATTCTCTAATAAGAGACCATCAGCTAGTTCAATTTTCTCTCAAGAATCTCAAAAACCTATTACTATGTGGTTTCAATTATTCCTAGATATTCTAAATGACGAGCAACTCTCTAATAAATCGTGAAAGAAGATGAAGGGGATATTGAGAGATGAAGAGTTTTTCAATGACTTATCTCTGCAAACTTACTAGAACACCATATTCAAAGGTCAAGGGTAATAAAAGGAGAATTGAGAAAGAATTCATTATACATGTTGATATTACAGGCTATCAGATAAAGGAAACCATGTTGGAATTTGGATTTGATGTTAATATTATGTTGAAGATGACCTGGGAGGAACTAGGATAGCCTATGCTGGTGTTTTCTCCAATTCAATTTATATCGAAAATGAACATTGCATTTTTCTGGTTGTTCGATTTGAATATGTAGAGTTGGATATTGTAGGTGTCAAATCCTATATAGATTTTGAGGTTATTTACATTATTGGAGACAAGCATTCATATGTTTATTTATTAGGGGTTGATTGGGCCTTTAAAATTTATGTTTTTATTTATTTTAAGAGAGATACCATGACCTTTGAGGTTGATGGAATTAGGTTTATTTAACCCTTCAAAAATTATCAAGATAAAATATTTATTGAACCCATTGAAGATGTGAAACACCCCAATGGCCTTGATCATTTGTATCAACATAATGTAGGAAAAAGGGAAGATTATGTTGACCTTGTAGCTGATGGATTTATCAGTTGATAGATTATATAAAACACATAAGCAGGTTCTGATGTTGACCCAAAGATGTGCACTTGTTATATCATCTCAATGGATTGAGATGAAGGTAAGAAACTATCACCCTTCTTTAAGATCTTACCCCTATAGACATTTTTGTAAGATATATTGAACTTATTTTTCTATAAGAACTAATATTTCCTTTAATGGATGCTACATTGCAAGCTACTCTTGCTCAGGGGTGGGTCACCCATTGCAGCAATATTTTATCTTGGGAAATCACCAAGTCTACTCTTATATGTTGATTTTCTAAACGAGAGAGGGGACCAAGCTCAATTCCCTTATATCCAAGTCACACTAGCCTTGAAAATAATGTTCATGTTGGTGTCAAAACCTGCAAAAATAGTAAGTTTCCTAGTGAATTATGGGTGCATCAATTTATTCACACTCTAGGAGTTATTCCCAACACTTGGTTTTTGAAAGAGCAAATAAAAAGACAAAAATCTAGCTGGGATGAGTTAATTTCCTAGTTATATATTTATTTTAAATTTTTAGTTGAAGATTCTGATATCACAGAAGCCTTGAAAGATGTTAAACGAGTCCTATTTCCTATTATAACTATGCCTTGAAAAGCCTTCGAAAATAGAGGTGTGGAACTCTATCTGCTTTTGATTTTCATATGGTTGTCACTTGTGGAAATATTGATAAAGAGTGAGATGACGATGATTTACAAGGACTAATACGTCTCTCTTTTAAACACTCTGAAGGAGAATGAAGTATTAAAGATGATCCTCCTAAAGATTCTCTTCATTTATAGCCCCTTAAGTTGCAAAACTTCAATATTGGTTCTGATGAGAAAACTAAATTAGCATCCATAGGATATTATTAGGATGAGAAAAAAACTAAATGGATATTTGATCTACTCAAGAAGTATGAATACTTATTCCATGCCTCTTTTTCAAAACTAAAAGGCATCAAGGGACATTTAGGAAAAATGAAGATAGTTATAAAACTACATCTCAATCGGTGAAACATTGTCTATATTAGTTGAGCCCCAGAGTTAAGAAAAATTTTAAGAGAGAGATTATAAAATGATAGCATCATGACTTATTTTTCTTGTACAGGAGGTTGATTGGATAAGTCTTATAGTTATCTAAGATAAGAAGGATTATTATGATATAAATTTTTGTGTAGATTATCATATTTTAATAATGCATGTGTTCATGATCCCTTCCTACTCCCTTTAGTGAAGAGGACTTGGACAATGTTGTAGGAAAAGAGGCCTATTGTTTTATTGATGGATTTTTATGCTATCATTAGGTTTAGATTGTAGAAGAAGACAAGAAGAAGACCACTTTAACTATAGAATGGGGATCTTATGCATACCATGTTTGGACTAAAAAAGGTTCCTGCAATTTTCTCGAGTATTTTTATTGCAACTTTTAGATAATACATAAATAAGTTTTTGGAAATGTATATGGATGATTGAACTATATATAGTCTATTGAAGAAATATGCAATTCTGCTCAGGGTAATGGTTGACTGGTTTAAACAATTAAAAATTTCCCTTTATTTAAAGAAATGTATTTTTTGTGTGGAATTTAGGAATTTATTGGGACATATTGCTTGTAAATTTGGTGTATCAGTTGATCTAGCTAAAATTTTTATAGTTATTAACATGCCACGTCTAATGCAAATTATGTACCTCATATCTACTTTGGGACATACAGGCTATTACCACTGTTTTTTACATAAGTATGCTTCTATAACTACTCCACTTGAGAAACTTCTTAATAAATATGAATCTTTTGTATGGGCTTCTTAGTGTGATGTTGTGCTTGAAGCATTAAAAGATAAATTAGAAAGTGCTCATATCGTAGTTTATCTTAATTGCAGTAAGTACTTTAATGTGCATGTTAATGATTCTGAAACTACTCTTAGTTTTGTTCTTGCGCAACCACAAGAAGGGAACCTAAATCACTCAATATAATTTTCTAGTAGGAAGTTATCTATTGTAGAGCACAATTATACTACAATTGAATGAGAAGATTTGGTTATAGTGTATACTCTTTAGAAGTCTTGCCACTATTTCTTGGGAGGCCATTTCAATATTTTCATAAACCATTTAGCCTTGAAGTACCTAGTGAATAAGCTTGTCATAGAGGGAAGCATTTGTCAATGGTTATTTTTGTTTCAAGAGTTCCCTTTTGAAGTCATTATAAAATATGGGTGATCTAATGTGGCTCCTAATCATCTTTCTTGACTAGAGTTAGGAGAATCGTGGGGTTCTATTGATGATCAACTTCCTGATGCCAATTTATTCCAAATTGAAGCTGTTCCTGATTACTTAGAGGGTATAAAACTTTTTCTAACTACTGATACTTTCCTTGAGGATTATGTCAGAACATAAATGAAACATCTTGTAGTCAGAGCAATTTTTTATTAGATTATTGTAGGCCATTTATACAAATTGGGACTTGATAATATTCTCCATATATGTCTCTTCAGTCATGAAATGGATGCAATTCTATGGGAATTCCATAGTGGAGTTGTGGGAGGCCATGTTGAGAATATTATTTATCGATATGGCTACCTGAGGAGTCTAGATAATTATCAAGGGGCTCATTTTATTAATGATAATATTGCAACTCCGGCTTAGGCGTTTCTTACTACATTACATTCCATATGCAGGCCAATGGTACAACAAAAGCATTTAACAAAATTAAGGAGAAATGTCTCACTAAAATTTGTTTACCTAATAGAGATTATTAGGATGCGAGTGTCCATGCAAAACTTTGGGATTAGAATACTACTACCAGGAGGTTACACAAGTATACTCCATTTCAATTGATATATGGAAAATAAGTTAAAATCAATGAATAATTCCTTCTTCCTAATTTATGCATTGCACGGGCGACCGAGATGACAAATGATGATTCAGTTGTAGAACCACTCTAGGATTTATGGTCCGAATTACATGAAAAAATATTTCTAGAGTATTTTCATGAGACTATGCAAAAGCAGAGCCATAAGGCTTGGAATGATCACCAAGTCAAGAAGAAATATTTTTATGTTAGGGATCACATTCTAATTCATGAAATAATGTACTTGAAACATCCAGCGAAACTCCAAATTTATTGGTTGGGACCATTCATGGTTATGGAAATCAAATATTTAGGCGTTGTCCGACTTACACAACTTGATGGTATTCTTCAACCTGGTAGGGTGAATGGTGTTTTTGTGAAACTATACTATGCACATTAATTTATATATTTATGGTTCTCTCTATCTAGGAGCATAGGTTAGGTCTTAGGTTACAAATTAGTCAGTATTATTAATCGTGGTAGTCTACTTTTGGTTTCTTCGAGTTACTTCAATGGGTTTCTATTGTTTGGTTGCATTATAGCACAATTGATTGTGGTCGGGGATGTATAGTACATGTCACTTGTTTCTAGTTTGATTCCCTTAGTTACATGTTCATTATGTTAAGTCATCACTGGCATAATGGTTGGATATGCTGAGTTAGCAATCATTTTTTAGTTTTTGTCCATTGTATTGTCACCTTTTTTAGTTTCTTTTGTCTAGTTTTATAGAAGATGATTTGGCACCTTGTGATATCGGTTTCTATCATAATCAATTTGATGAATCAAGGATATATTTAGTCAGTATTTTAATTACCTACCTTATTAAACGTATAATTGGAAAATTGGATGTCATATTTGATGGGAATTCTCTATGAGTATAGTGAGTCATGCCCTTGTCATTCATTCATTTTTTAGTCTTGGTTGAGTTATTGCCCTAGTGTATGAAGTTGAGCCTTTATCTTCCACTTGTTGCTATCATCCACCTATTACCTACGTCTATTGTCACAATAATTTCAGTATGGTTCATGTTCTCAAAGCTATTATCCCTCATGAATTATGTGACTTGCAAATTGAGCCTCATGATGACTTGTAAGGAAAATATGAGAAAGCCATTCTCTTCAACAATGATTTGACTAATTATTCCCTTTTTCTGGCTTTGAGACCATAAGTGTACATGGTTACACTCCAATTATAGTAGGTGATATTTCTCCCATGGTGAAGCCTTCATTCCAATTAATCCAACAACCTACCCTTAGTATGCTTTGGGAATTATCGTTGTTTGGAACTACTAGAGAGGTTGGTCAATGTACCAAGTTCTTAATTATAAGAATTCCCTATGGTTCATTGTGGCTATATAACGAATATCCCATCCATGTCCCTCATAGTCATAATTTAATAGGGTTATCCATGGAGGGATAATATGTTTCCACTGTATTTCAAGGAACATCCAAGCATATCAAAAAGATGGGCTATGCCAATTTATATGCCAAATATAGTACCAATGATGAGGACGTGGACCAAGTAGACCTTATCAACAATGATTAAATCAAATTTTATTGTCATCTCATCACAGGTAAATTCACCCACCATTACATAAACGGTGAATGCACGCTCACCATCATTTGTGTCGTTGAATTATGTACACAAGTTATATTGTTAAATTGGTGAAAATACCTCCTAAATGAATTTTTAATGGCCTAGGAAGATGCATATAAAAGCGGGGTTAATTCATCTATGGTTATTTTCTCATAACCTTCCATGATGAAGTGGCATGCCCTTGATGGCCATGGTATGCATGCAACTTTAGATAAACAAGCCTTAGCTCATGTTTTCAATCCTTGAAATATTCATTCTAATGCCCCTAACATTACTTTCAATGACAATGTTTTTGGTACATAGTACAACTAACTTATTATCGCTATCTAGATTATGAGAGTTCCACAATCCCTCCTTGACAAGCATGCCTTTCAAATTTGGATGGAATTGATCACCACCATTGTTATTCTCACCCTAAAGCCATAGAGAAAGATAAGTTTTCCACCTACCCTTTGCCTTTCTATATTTCTCCAAAGATATACAACAAATAATTCATGAGCTAAGCTAGAGTCTAGCAAGTCTGTAAATTAGATGGAACCTACTATTCTCTTCACACTTTAACCCAATGAAAGTTACCTTCACTTTCTACCTCATCTACCCATAAGCATTCATTCATGCCACCACCTTCGCATTTGATCCAGGATATTTTCAACCTTTAATTAAATGGCTTCAAACCTATTTCACTTTTTTTTGGACCCTTGTATCTACTTCTCAACCTAGTGGATTTGCACAAGTTGTAATTTCATCTATGCCCATTGCTGTTGCTCTTGAAGCTCCATCCTTTCATCTCGCTTAACTTCCTATGGCTCCCTTCGCAACACTGTTTGTGGTTCCAAGTGCATCAGCTATTCCTACTCTAGTAACTCAAACAACACCTTCTATTGTGGCTCTACCTAAAGTTTTCTAGATTGGATATTATGAACTGACCAAGCCCTTTTAGCTAACCCCAATAGTAGAAGAGTTGAAACTATCTACACTTATTATTCCAAGTCCATCCCGTACACTACCTTCTCTTCTATCTTCTCTGAATGAGACCAATCTTTCTGATAATGACTAAAACATGTGATCCATTCATTCTACTCATGAGAAAATTCTAGAGCTTTTATCGGTTAAACTAAACACTCCTGTTGAGATTGGTGCCCCTTTTAATATTCAATTTTCTAAGTTTATTCAACAACCATAAAATTGTAAGAAGGTATTGCAAATGTGTGCCCAATATCATGATGTGGTTTCATTATTACCATTTTAAGTGCATGATCGTGTTTGGCATAACATCCAACAAGAGCAAGGAGAGGCTCCAAAAACTTGAAAACAGGGTTAGTCAGAAAAATATATTACTAGTGGTCAACCTTTGCAGTCCATATTTCCACCGAGCAATGTTATTTTAATAGTAAATATTTGGTAATGGTCATCATGCCAACTATTCCAATTTATGAAATCTTCCTCAAACCAGCTAGAAAATCATATGGCTTCTATAGACAAATTACAACTCGATCTTACACAGGCTCATCAATATCTGCAACATAAAATTACTCAAGTCATAAAAGAACAAGATTTCTTTCAACAAAAGAAGGATAAAGTTGAGAAAAAACTAGTAGATGTAAATTTTAAGCTCATCGATATGTGTTCTACTATGGTGGAAATAAGTCCCAAGTTACCTAAAGATATATCATCATATGAACCCCTTCAATGTCTAGACTTTCTTGAAGATTCCTAGACAAATTTGGGCTCTCATAATATATCTCTTCCATCCATTATTTCTCAGTTGTTGTAGAGAGTACCTGATTAGATACAAGATTTATTTCAATAGATAAACCTTGTAGTTGAGAAGGGTTCCACTCTTCAGTCTACTCTTTAGCATCAAACATATGACTCTTGAGATATTTTATGTTAAGTGTAGGACTGGTCAGGAATCCTCACAATGTGAAACCTACCAATTTATGGTTTTTGGGATTAGATTAAGAAATTAACGGAGAATGTTGGTGTGATCAATGATCCCTTTAAGCTATAAAAAATATTTTCCTAAATTAAATAAAAGGATGTTGAAGTTACTACACTAGAAGATGCATCATAGCAAGTTAAGAAGACTATTCAGGATCTTAATCTCACTGTTCAAGACCACTATCTATAGTTGCATTAACTTAATTTACCTATTGATAGTGAGTATAATGGTTTACTTGCAGCCTGACCAAAAGTTCCAGATGTTTCCACCACTCCAACTTTGTTGATTAGGCCAATAATTTCTTATGAAAGTGGAAGGATCACTTGAATGCATATAAAGCCTCTCGCCATTCAGTTATTCAAAGTTTTCTTTAGTTGGGTCCTTCATTGGATGCAAAATCATCTGCGTAAGCAAAATATTGAATCAATGGAAAAAAATAAGTTGTGGTCAGGGCCTACTCGTTCCTTCATTTTGGTTGATAAATTTTGATCATAAATCAATAGTGAAAAGAAGAAAGAAAGAAGAAGAAAGAGGATAGGTAGATCAAGCTATTATTTTGGAAAGTATCAAGGGAGCACAAAAATAAGATTGGAAATGTCAAAGTGAAAGGGAGTTAAATTGATTTTATCAAGGCATGAAGTTAAATTTGACAATGTCACAAAAGTTAGATTGATCCCATCAGAGCACATGAGTTAAGGTTGACAACATCAAAGGAGTGGGTTAATTGATGACATTAAGAGGCCAAATTTATAAAAGAGTCTTCTTGAAGAGTTGTACGACACAACTACACTTAGGCACAAAAAATAGAAAAAAGGGGACATCTAGAGGAGAAAACCAACATGCGGGAAATAAAATTATTCCTGTTATGATCATGTACCTATGTATTTATCATTGTATCACTAAAATAATTTGATGCATTAAGAACAATTGTAACTTTGTGGATTAGCAAGAGTGAACTTATAATGTATGATCTTACCCAATATCAATAAAATGAGATTGTATGATGAAAGGGGTACCATTGATGTAATATGTTTGATCTATGCGTTATTTGAATTTTTTCTTTTAAGTTCTTAATTATGTTCATGTACAATGGATCACTATATTTTAATTGTTGATAACTTGTTTGTATGGTAAATGAATCCATGCACATTCTAAAAACCCCTTCAACATACTTATGGTCCTCGAAGTGCTTTGGGTGAGATCTTCCTCCCTTGCAGAATATTGAAAATGCTAGCACAGGCTAGACTACAACAAAACCCTTTTGTTAGCTCCTGAAGTAGAACCTTGGTCTTTGCATTATTTTCACCAACAAGCCCCAAAGAAAATTGCTTTGATACCAATATAATCTATAATTTGTTCTATACATTCCCCTATAATAATTCACAACAATACAACATTTAATATTTTGAAATCTTAAATTATATAAACTATTACTTTAGATCCTAAATTAATTATTAGTAGCTTAGTTCTTGAATTTATAAAATAATGAAAAAAAGAAAGCAAATGAATGCACTAGAGACACAAGTGAATGTTTACCTTAGGGAACCCCATATGTGAGAAAACCTAATAGAATGTGAAGCTTATGCTCTACACTTTTTTCTACAATTATCAAAATGAAAACACAAGAAAATGGGAAATCACAGAGTTCTCTTTAGCAATATTGTGTGAATGGATACTACAAAATCTTCTTCCTACACTAGTATGTTCTCAACTCCACCTCCTAGATGCATTTCTCAGATACAGATAAGTACAATAATAAACAATGGAACCCCTTTCTCCTCCTAAAAGCTTAGAAATCAATATAACTTAAAAGTAGTCTACAACTAGGTTTATACTTCTTTAACACTCAATAAGTGTTAGGGTTTTCGAGTTTCTGTAATATTTTGAAAATCCAAATGTGCCTAAGCCCACATGTACAAGTAATGGGAGTTGATGTAGCATCCACTTGGTACAATGAGGCTCAATGAAGTAAATCAACTTGAAAAAGCATAACTTCCACATTGAGTTGATATTCACATTGTGAAAAAGTTTTTATTGTGTAGAACATTTTCAATAAGATAAAAATTATAGTCAAAATATTTAAATCTTAAACATATTGAGTTGACCCATCAAAATGATTTTATAAAGTTCCAAACACCACCAAATCTCAAAAATAAAACGTATTTCTAAATTAGACTCTACAAACCAATTTGTTTGATTTTTCTAACTAAAAATTACCACCTTAAATAAATAATAACTAAATTTTCATCCCACTATATATTCACCCTCCTTACTTTAATCTAGAAAAATGGTCACCCTCCTTACTTTAATCTAGAAAAATGGTGTGTTTTGAAACTTTTGTAAAAGTTTCCAACAAATCTCTAATAATATTTCCATTAAACTTGTAGAACCAATCATAATATCTTTAGCCTTGTCCTATGGAAGATTACTTGCTTGAATCCCGTTTGTGAGAGTACTATTGAATTGTTTGCACCAGTTATACCCGTTGCTTGAATCCCGTTTGTGAGAGTACTATTGAATTGTTTGCACCAGTTATACCCGACACTAACAAATTAAGAACATAAAATCACAACCATAACACTATCCTAATATGAATTGTAGGACGTCAACCTCCTTTTAAAATGTGTCAACGTGAAAGAGTTTAATGCCAAGCTCTTGGAGAGGACCATGGAGGTAAAGTGTTATGTGATATGAATTAAACAAAGGCAACTCAGTATGAACATATTTAATGCAATGTTGTAGAAACTTATGGTAGGGATTCAAGATTTTGTCAAGGCTTGTTAAAATAAGGTTTTTAAATTGCCACATACTTTAATTGCATGGTAACGTAGTTTGTTTTTATTAATTTCCTATTTCTGCTAGCGTTGTCAATCAATTTGCAATTAAATTAAAAGCCATAAAATTCGGCATGGCTGAAATAGTTGGTTTATTGTAGAATGTACATTAATGGTGAACGATACACTAATCTCGAGGTTTCCTTACAAACCGCCCGGGTTTGTCTATTTAACAATGTATCAAACAAATTGAAAATCTAGCTATTTTTACACATAATTTTTGGAGTTTTTTTCTCTGGGTTTTTCAGGGCTAATTTTTTTTAGTGCAATTGTTTAGAGCTTTTTATGCTGTGTTTTTTTAAGTCTATTTTTTTTAAAATCCAGCAGAAACTTATTGAAATCACAAGCTTCATGTGTAACCTCTACACTGTCGAAATGCCCTGGGGTTTTTTTAGGGTGTTGGGGTGCTGAATCCATATACACGGTTAAAAAAATAGTTTAAATAACAGAAATCAAAATTTCACCTCAAAATTTTCGACTAGATTCAACCACGGAAAGTCCAAAAAATCACACTCACCACAACTCCATTGAAAATGAGGTGATAAAAGTCCACATAATACATAACTCCAAGACATATTTATCAAGAAGTTCCTATTTCCACCTCTAGAGGTTTATTAATGCTGCTTGATGTAACACGGCGTTATTTTTTTCCCTCCTCCGCGCTTGTTATCTCTGGCTATCAAAAGCGCATATCAAGGCGCATTAATAAAGCTATAAAGGTGGAAATGGAAATTTCCTATTTATCCAGCTATTGAGCCATAGTACCATAATGTATCTCTTTAGATCCAACATTAAATATATACTACAGCCCATATTTATGGGGGAAGTTGTCTACGACTTTTTGAAGGTTTTTCGGGTGGGTTTTTCCGGTCAAAATCCGGCAGCAATTTATTGGAATCGCAAGTTTGATAGCCAGTTTGTGCACAATCAAAGCGTCACAGGGGTTTTCAGGGTGCTGAATCCAAATATGCAATTAAAAAACCATTTTAACTGCAACAAATCAAGATTTAACCTCAATTTCTTCCGCCGGATTCCGTCACCGGAATCTCCAAAAAATCGTATTATAGACAACTCCTTTATGGGGTAATAAACTTGGAAATATTAATTGTGGTTTCC
This sequence comes from Pinus taeda, assembly GCA_000404065.3. Classification (NCBI taxonomy): domain Eukaryota; kingdom Viridiplantae; phylum Streptophyta; class Pinopsida; order Pinales; family Pinaceae; genus Pinus; species Pinus taeda. The sequence continues at coordinate 33,566 of APFE030249558.1, forward strand.
TTCACTCCGTTGACCACATATTTATGGATTTATGGCTTAATAAACTTGGAAATACTAATTGCGGTTTCATTCCCTCCGTTGGCCGTTGATTCAGTCCCCCACAGCCTGCCGGAGGCAGGTTTCCACCCTCACCTTTCTTCGGTCTCTTTCATTATAAATTGAAGGGGCTTTCACTCCTCACCCTCCGCATTTCATCTCTCCTCCTATCAGGCTCTCGCATCTAGTGAGAGAATAAGCTCCCTCATGGCTCCTACACGCGGAGATAAAGATGGCAATGGCAAGAGCGGCCCGATTGGAACTGTCGCCAAGAACGTGAAATATATAGGTGTAAGATACAGAAGTCCGGGCCGTTACGGTGCAGTAATCAGAGATGAAGTGTGGAAAAGAAATGTGTGGCTCGGTACATTTAACAGCGCTGAGGAAGCTGCTAGAGCATACGATGCCGCAGCGAGACATCTAAGGGGGAAATCAGCCAAAACTAATTTCACCGGTCCCCAGCTTGACCCTGTACCAGAAATGACTTGTCACAACCAGAGCTACAACATTCAAAGGAACAGCACTACACTTGATTCTCCGCCGGCCGCTCTGGATAGGCGGAGTCCACTTAACTGTGTCCCCGCTGACTTTAACGCCCATCACGCCCATCGACTTCACGCAGCTATCAGATCTGCTGATATAATCAGACAACCGAAGCTCAATATCGTTAATGGAGGCGTGGGAGCGCAGGGAATGGCGGACCCCGGCATAAGTAGTACAAGCGAGATTGACCTTCATATTGCCGGCCCCCATCCTCGTCCTATTTCTTGTCCTCCGACCAATCGCATGGATTGGGCTGCCCTTGTGCAGCAGCCGCCAATGGCAACGGGGCGGCTAGGAGACACTGCCGTGTCTCACATTAATACGCACAAAATCCATGAAGCAGTGCAACTGGGCATGGTAAATAATTTACCTCGTGCGGCTGGTGATTGCTATGACTGTTCCTCTGGGGGATTGCTAAAATCACAAGTCTCTCACCCTCCTGGACCGGAAAACACAGGGCCATCTGTGTTTGACTTGAATCTGCCACCTCCTGTGTTTGACTTGAATCTGCCACCTCCTGAAAGGGAAGTTGTTTATGCTTCTTCTGGAACGATATCCGCTGGGCCGAATTTGACCTTGGATTTGAATCTCCTTTCTCCTGAAGAATGAGATGTAAGATGGTGACGATTAACATTCTTGCAAAGATGCTTTTCATGTATGTTTCTATTCGGTAACAAGTTTTTCTATGAGATCCAGCATTTAGAGGTGGTTATGTATTCTTTTTCGGTCTTATTATTTGTATGCTCTTGGATTATTGTGTCATGTCAACCCAAATGAGAGCTATATTTTTTTTTGGTTATAACATTATATTTCAAATGAAACCCTAAACCTACATTGTTTTGTTTTTGTGCCATTTTTAAGGGGAAATTAAAAGCAGGTTTTTCTTTTTATACGTATTTTAGGGTTTGTTTTCCCCCTGCAGTTGTTTTTATCTCAAAAGGATATTTGAAAATTTTCCAAGTATTTTATTTTAAAATGTTATATATAGAGTTTGTTTGTTTTCTCCCTGTAGTTGTTTTTGTCTCAAAGGAGTATTTGAAAATTTTCTAAGTATTTTATTTGAAAATGTTATATACAGTTTTAGAATTTATGTTCTAAAATTTTAATATAATTGCTAAATATTTGTAAATTATTTTGTGATTTTAATGAATTTTTTTTGGATTTTAGACAAATTAGATTATAAAATAAATGGTAAAATTTTCCAAAAAATCTTACTTAAAGACTCTATTTTTTAAAAATGAATAACACACTTGATATATAAATTACAACTTTTAAATTTAGCATAAATTCTAGCCCTATATTGCACTATAATTCTATGTCTTTTTTAATCAAAGAATAATGTAGTTAATGCATGTTTCTGATCTCTCCATAAATGTATTTAACAAATCTCACTCTCAAAATGGAAAATTTGCACCTATTGTTGGCATCCCATTTCTCCTATAAGGGCATATTGTCATTAATGTATGTTTTTCATCTCTTTAGGAATGGATTTCATATCCCACATTTACATTCTCATATTCGAAGGGGTTATCACTAACAAATGGCACCGAAGTTCCCTTAGTAGTAAATTTGGTCATTGGTGTACATTAATCAAGCTAATTAATACTGTTGATTTTTCCTTCTTAGGATAGCAAAGAACGAGAAAGATAGAATACACAAAAACAATCATAGCATAAAACTATCTATGTCCAAGGAGAATATTATACTAAAGAACTTCAACATCAATGGCAATATTTTTTCCTCCTAGCTCAATTTAAAATGCAAGGAAAAATCCCTTAGTCAAGGAAGTATGCCCACCAAAGGGCTTAAGTATCATACTTGAGTGGAAAATTTCTGAAGAACAAGGATCTTTCCATCATGATGAGACCATGATATAAGTGGAGGATCCTTCATATATAAGAGTGTGGTAAATATTTATATTAAATATACAAACCAATATATGAAAAGCCACCTAATGGGATAACCTATGCCCACTTGTATTAATGCCAGACCTAATCAAATTCGACTCTAAGTGATTACCCCCTTTGATAGTAGTCAACAAGGCTATATGTTAAGTAGGAGAACTCTGTAAAACCTCCAATGTAAACATGGCATATGGTTCTTTGGCTATATCCTTCATAATAGTGTAATGTTGGGTAGCCCTAGCAATGGGATTTTGTGTCGACCAATAGAGAAGACCCTTAGCACACAAATTACTATCTCCAAGGGCTTATCGAGTGTGAGAGGCCCATTAGATTGAGTGGGGATGATAAAGTCTATGGAATCTAGATGAAGAACTACTCTTAAGGGTCTCACAAATTTTTTCTCTCTTAAACAATTGCATTTCCTCATTGCACATAAGAATATGTAATGGCCTCCATAAAAGTTTGATCCTTTTGTTCCCCGAGGCTGAGGAGGGGGAGGGTTGGAAGTGGTTTTTATTGTGTTTGGGATGGGAATAAATGTACATAGGTTTCATGTTACTTCCTGGTAGCTATTGTTTCAAGGAAGTAATGAATCTCATTCATAGTTGGGAACTCATGAGTTATACGGTCACCTTGAAAAAAAATAGAAGTGAGATTAACCATACGTATTTTTTCACTTCTGCCCCCATCGATGTTTGGTTGGCTTTATTGTGCCTATAGAGCATTTTTAGAGGTGATTTTTTTCTTCATCTTACCATCAAGTTGCTGAGAATTCTTAGGTTGTGTAAACTGAACCGTATGAATCTTGACAATCTACTCAAGAGACTTTTCTTATTGACACCTAGCCATAGTTGCAAGGTGACACAAGCTTACCCGTGCTTTACCCACAACTTGCATGGATTATGCACATATCTGATCTGTCCCAAGAATTTTAACTCTCTGCTGAGTTAAATCTTCATTTACTAAGGTTAAGGCCCTTCCATCAATTCCTATGTTGAATGGTTTATTAAAACCCAACATAGTCTAACCCTTCATTCAATATGCATGTATCAAGACTTTTAATCACCCCTTATCCTTCATTTAGGACTTTATTAAAACCTTTCTTTTAGACCTTTCTATCTGGACATTATAACCCTTCTAAACCTTCATTCATTTATTATTGGGACTTATTCAACCCTTATAACCTTTTAGTACTTCTTATTCCCGCATATATAACCAAAGCCCACATTTTCCTTTGGTTAATTCAGACTGAAGCCCCAATTCCTTCTATTGGCACTTTAATCCCTTTAAACCATTTACAAAGGAATTTAACTACAAAAGGTACCTTTCTGCCTTTATACGGTCCTTGCACATTTCCCGATGCTACACCTTTATCGCAATGGGCAATCGCTCCTCCGCTGGTCACATTAAAATGTGTTCCCCCATATCCTCTGATATGCGTTGAACTTCTGGATTTCAAATAACAATAACTGCACTTCATTTCCCTATCGGGTTAGCTCCTATTGCATGCCTCGATACTCTTCCACCGATAAAGCACCGTTTACTTGTTGAGATGCGATATTTATTACAATTGCCACCATTGATCCTCCCTTCCATCCAACTATTCTTAGCCTTCCCAATCAACAGACTTGCATTATAATTCTCCGTCGTTCATCTACATTTAGAAGATCCAATGGTTCACACCGATTTCAGGATTACAACAAGCCCAACAATTAACCTGCTATACAGACCCGATGGGAATTATAAATTCCCAATCTAATAAAGTTTGGGTCTGATTTATTAATTAAATTTTGATTGCTTTGACGCTCGATGTCCATTGGATGACGAGATCTGTTGATCCTACAGTCTCTCATAATTTCAAAAGGATTCTGCCGATGAGATTTAGTCGTGGTCGTTGATCATAAAGATCTAATGGCTATGATTTGCCCATACTTTATTCCTTCGCTCTTCCGCCTCACCTAAACGTTACTCCATTTCTTCAGGTTTCTATGGTTTCCAGGTTTTTCTTCAAAGGTTTTCTTTTTACTACTCTCCTGCACATTCTTCCTGGGCTTTACTCTGTGAGTTCTTTCCTCATGGACGATTTGGTTCTGCAATTTCTCAATGCCACTAAGGTCCTCTGCCTCTTCTCTTCCTCTGTGTATTCACCTCCAGTTTGCCTCCATATATTTATATTATGCAAACTATGATAACACCTAATTCATCACTCAACACTCGAAACACACACTTATAAAAATTCTAATTAATCTTTATATATATAGATACAAACAAATAAGTAAATATTGAGACTTTGTCTCTTGGCCTGATGTTCTAATATCAGTGGCCTCTATTACACTCTGCCACTCTTCCTGCAGGCTTAAATCCCACACTGTAGGTTAGCTAGCTAATTATCTAACTTTCTAGCCCCTGTATTTTCCTTTTAGGCTTACATTTATACCAAGGGATTCTAAAACCAATTCTGGTTTAGATCCATAAATTCCTTAACAAAATTCCTAAATCTCTTCCTTATTCCTAAAACTGCTCTCTAATCCCTAAATTCATGAACTCACTCCTAATCTAAGATTTATAATCAATTCTCAAATCCCTCAGTATCTAAAATATCCTAAATCTCTCATGTTCTCCCACATTCGATAACATTTACAAATATGCGTCACAATATTCAATTAATTCCCTATTCTAGCTTCTCTCATTAAAATCACTCAAAACATTAATAATTACATTTAATTCACTCTTAGGAAACCAACTTCCTTGAAAACACATGACCCCCTATGTTTACTAAAATACAATGATTTTCCTTGAGCTAAATGCTCATGCATCAGACTCCCAAAGTAGAAAATTTTCATGATCTCCTCATCATGTGTCTTCATATATTGATATAAAACAGGGTCCCAAACTTTAGTTTGTAGTTGTCCAAACATTTTGCACCTTTGTTGCTGCATGTCTGCTATCTTTTGCTTTGTCTTCCTCTCCTAGTCAACCAAGTTCAAGTTCTGATTGATCATCCTTCATGCTGCTATAATTTTCCTCCATATGGATTGCTTCATCATTAACTGCCACATTTCTTCAATTTCCATCTCCAACACATCCTTGGACTGGTGCATATTCTTCCATTCGTTGTTATTTCTTTCTCTCTACTTCAGGTTGTTGCTGTTATCCACGAACTCTTGAAACTTTTGTTCTTCTCCTTGGAGTTTTCGAATGCTATCACTTAATCTTACTTGTTCTTCGCTTATTCTGATTTCATCCCTTCCATTCTTACCCTCTGTCAATATTATCTTTGTCTGCATTGAATCCTAACTTTCTAGCATTCTCTCGAGCAATTGAACATCTCTGTTCCATAGATTAAATTCTTTCATAGAATCTTCTTCTTCCATTTTTGTTTGGTTGTCCATCTGTGCCAGATTTCCTCCACCACCTACAACTAAAACTGCACTCATAAAACACTTGTTAAAATAAAAAACATAAGGCCTCAGTGCCTCCTCTTCCTTTGGCAACACATAAATATGCTGCTATGTTCTTTTCTCCTCTGCTATCAGCACATAAGTATGTTGATTCAACCTCTTTAAAGAATTCTCTAAATAATTATCTAAAGTATATCCAAGACTATCAGTTAGTCTTTCCTCCACACCATCTGCTTCAATGATGTCTTTTTTCTCTTGTCCATTGAAATGGACTTCTTCCTCTGCAATCATAATGTGACACTCTGAATTTCCCAGCAAATACTCCAACAATTCAAGTTATCTGTGACACTTCATAAGTACTTCATCATTACTTATGATTCCTACATTTATACACAAATTATCAATCTGAAATTTGCAAGGTTCAACAGTCCCAACTGTTGCTTTACATATCAGTTCTTCAGATTGAATTTCATCTCCTTCTTTCACAAGAAATTGTTCTTGTGTTGTCACAGTTTCAAATATCAATGCATTATTAAGTTCTTTATGCTACGATAAATCATTGCTTCTCTCATTTAAGAGACATTCTCCATCCTCCTTTACTTCAGAGTTTTTATTTTCTGGAATATATTCTCCCATACTTTTGACAACTTCAAAAGATTGCTCATCCTCTCCAAAACCTGTAATCACATCAAAGTTATTAGATTCAACAATACAAGGTTTTACATTTTCCTTCTTGTCCACATTTTTCCAACAGTTCAGAAAGTCATCAATAATTCCTTCCTCTTCACCTAGAACTGTGCCCTATTTTGGTTCAGAAATGGACACTTCCATTTCTAATTTAGCTTCTCTGAGTTCTTTAGATCTCAATTGAACACCCAGTACCTGATCAAGCTTCATCAACTATTCTACTAGTTACATATTTACCTACTGACTTCTTTTCTTTTGTAGCCTTCTCTATAATTTATGCCACCTCACTGGCTTTCTCCTCAAGACCCAAACTTGTCTCTATATTTCCTCAAGTATCATCATCAATAGATTGAGTTGTTCTTTCATCTTTGCAATCTCTTTGTTAATTTCCTCTTGACTCATCCTCTTGCCATTTTCCTTGGCATCTTCTTTCTTCATCTTTCTTCTGCGGTGGTCTTCCTCAGAAGCTCTACTATGAATATTAGTAGCCATGTTCTTCTCTATCATCGTGAGCTCCATACTCACTTACTATGAGCTGCATTATAGCCTCTGCATCAGCAAGTCTTCCCTGTTGCCGCTTACCTCACCAAGCTTTTCTCTGTACCTCGTCTTTTGGAAAGTAATTGGTTCTCTATCTCTGGAACCTCCTTTGAGCACTCTTCTTTGCTCCTTTAGGCTTCAATTCATCTACACCTTCTCAAGAACACAACTATCCTCTTGTATCTCAATAACCATGAAATACTTGGTTGTGACCACTTTTTCTTTTGCTTAGAAAGTCTTACCAGCTTCCTTCATTACCTCTTCACAATTTTAATCACATCCTTTGTGGAATTTCCTTTGTGATCTACAAAAATACCTCTACAGTAACAAGTCTCTGTCTTGCTACATATGGCTTACGAAGCTTCTCTCCTCTGAGCTCAGACTTTTAGCATTTCTCTGGTTCTTTCCTTTGGAACCAATTGGGCACTCTTTGCTCTAGGTTTGCTAAAATATTCTCACTTCCTTATGTTGTCACCTATGCGTCAATATAAAAAACCACAACTCTCTAGTATTCAAATAAAATTACACAAAACATGTCATCACACCTTCAAGATCTTTGCATGATCTTGTTCTACCATTTCCTGTACTTTGAATGGATTGTCCTTTCTCTTTTGCATCTGCAAGTTTTGCTCCACATCATGTATGTGTGCCTACTATTTGTCAGATTAAAATCTGATCTCCCTTGCTTGCATAAACATCTTAACACATACTCTGTTCTCAATTCTTTCACATAGAATTTCTTTGTTCTATTTAACACCAATTGTTTCAATTACAATTTGGCTCTGATACCAAATGATCGAAGGTTACCCCTACTTTACCCATAGTTTGCATGGATTATGCACATATCTGATATATCCCAGGAATTTTAACTCTCTGCCGAGTTAAATCTTCATTTACTAAGATTAAGGCCCTTTCATCAATTCCTATTTTGAATGGTTTATTAAAACCCAACATAGTCTAAGCCTTCATTCAATATGCATGTATCGGGACTTTTAATCACCCCTTATCCTTCATTTAGGAATTTATTAAAACCTTTCTTTTAGACCTTCCTATTAGGACATTATAACCCTTCTAAACCTTCATTCATTTATTATCGGGACTTATTCAACCCTTATAACCTTTCAGTAATTCTTATTCCCGCATATATAACAAAACACCACATTTTCCTTTGGTTAATTTGGACTTAACCCCCAATTCCTTCTATTGGCGCTTTAATCCCTTTAAACCATTTACAAAGGAATTTAACTACAAAACATACATTTCTGCCTTTATACGGTCCTTGCACATTTCCCGATGCTACACCTTTATCGCAATTGGCAATCGCTCCTCCGTGGGTCACATTAACCTATGTTCCCCCATATCATTTGATATGTGATTAACCTCCAGATTTCACATAACAAAAATTGCACTTCATTTACATGTCGAGTCCGCTCCTATCGCATGCCTCAATACTCTTCCACCGATAAAGCACCATTTACCTGTTGCGATGAGGTTTTATTAACAATCACCATCATTGATCCTCCTTTCGATCTAACAGTTCTTAGCCTTCCCGATCAATAGAATTGCATTACAATTCTCCGTCGTTGATCTGCATTTCGAAGATCCGACGATTCACATCGATTTCAGGATGACAACATGCTTGACAATTAACCGGCTATATGGACCCGATGGGAATTATAATTTACCAATCTAATAAATTTTGGGTGCGACTTCTTAATTAAAGTTTGATTGCTTTGACGTCCGATGTCTGTTGGATGATGAGATCTCTCGATCCTATGATCTCCGATAATTTCAAAAGGATTCGGTCGATGCAATTTAATCTTGGCCATTGATAATAAAGATCCAAATGCTACGATTTGCCCATACATCATTCCTTTGCCTTTCCACCTCACTTAAAAGTTATGCCATTTCTTCAGGTTTCTATGGTTTCCGAGTTGTTCTTCAAAGGTTTTGTTTTTGCTACTCTCCTACGCATTCCTCTTGGGCTTTACTCTGTGAGTTCTTTACTCATGAACAATTTGGTTACACAATCGTTCAATGCCACTAAGGTCCCCTACCTCTTCTTTTCCTCTGTGTATTCACCATGACTCTTCCTGCATATATTTATATAATGCAAACTCTGATAACACCTAATGCATCACTCATTACTCCAAATACACACTTCTACAAATTCTAATCAATCTTTGTATATATAAATACAAACAAAAAATTACATATTGAGACTCTGTCTCTTGGCCTGATGTTCTAATATCAGTGGCCTCTAATACACTCTACTCGTAGGCTTAAATCCCACACTATAGCTTAACCAACTAATTATCTAACTTTCTAACCCCTGGCTTTGCCTTTTAGGCTTACATTTATACCAAGGGATTCTAAAACCAATTATGGTTTAGATCCACAAATTACTTAACAAAATTCCTAAATCTCTTCCTCATTCCTAAAACTCCTTTCTAATCCCTAAATTTGTGAACTGACTCCTAATCTAAGATTTATAATCATTTCTCAAATCCCTCAATCTCTCAACTATCCTAAGCCTCTCATGTTCTCCTACATTCAAGAACATTTACAAATATGCTTACAATATTCAATTAATTCCCTATTCTAGCTTCTGTCATTAAAATCACTCAAAACATTAATAATAACATTTTATTCACTCTTAGGAAACCAACTTCCTTGAAAACACATGACCCCCTATGTCTACTAAAATACAATGATTTTCCTTGAGCTGAATTCTCCTGCATCACAAGGGCTTGTGATGTGACAATCGATATCCCTAGTTGAGTAGCTAATTGACTCACAACATCATTGGAGATAGAAAAAACAAAAGCATCATAAAAAGATCCTATTTTTAAGCATTGTTGATCAATCTATGGCCACCGAGTATTGCAAATGATATCATACAAGATTCCTTAATATGAATATATCAAGTCAATATCTTGGAATTTGAAGATAGCTTGCCCCTTTATGGCCACCTTGTTCATAGCTATATCCTTGGAAATCTAAGGTAGCAAGAATTGAGTGAACCATTCATTAAGTAGTCAATTGAGAATGTGGGTCCTAATGAACCACTTATGTTTCCTCCACTTATGAATATTATTAGAGGTGTTGGTCTAATTTCCCTACTTAAAAGTAGATAGGAGACCACTTCCAATATCTTGCCATTAAGGTAACTAGAAATTTTTTAGAAACATTCAAACAAAGGAAGAATATTCATGTTCTAATACTTTATTATTTTCGATGTAACATTTAGTAGCACCTCTAGTTCGGTTCTATTGGAAGAGACACAAACTAATACTATCATCCACTAAATAATTTTATTAACATAATAAATGGTAGGTGGTGATGTGTGTGGCCATGTTCTCTCATGGATTTCTATCATATTTTGGTATATATAGAGTATTTTTATAAGTATTGGTATCCATTGATGGTCGTGGGATATGGGGTCATTAGTGAGTCTTTCCAAATACAAAAAATCAAGTGATCTCAAAAATAGAATTTGTTCATGGCTAAATTGGTCTTGAGGTAAACATTAAACCCTATATTGACCTTGGTCCCCCCATAGTCTAATTCCAGAAGAAGTATAATTACCGAAGTGTTAATTAGGCCCATAGTATTACATCCTTTGGAAGAGACATAGTAGAAAAAGGATATTTCCCCAAGAGTGATTTCCTCTATGGTGAAGGGAACTCTCAAAAGCATGAATTATAATAGGATTATATTTTTCACTTAAAGGATGACCTCTTAATACTAAATAAACTCTATAAGTAGGAGCACTTACGGTAAACATGATCTTAGAAAGGAAATTTCCATATATAAATTAGCCCTCCAAAAAATGAATTTTTCCCTAATGCGAAACTACCTTAATGATTTTACAATCCTTTAAAGATATTGCCACCCCTAGAATGACTAGGAACAAGTATGGACCCCTTGGAAGATTACCTATATATGTTTGCTGCATACTAGATATCATAACTATAGGTATGGAAGAAATACATGGGAAGCACCCATCTCACACAAGTTGGCTCTAGCTTGTACCAACACTTAGAAAACAAATTTGAATGGAGGGAGGGACACTTATAGGCTAGGGAAACTACTCAAAGTCATAGATTTAACTAGTGGTAGGCCATAAAGTGATAAAGGAGACATGTTAAACATTGGAAGAGTGGACAATATCACACTAATCGAATGTAACAAGGAAATCATAGAGAAAATTAACGACATAGATGGTGAAGATGATCCCATATCTCTCATGGAATAAACACCTCTGTGATGAGAAAATTAATGAAAGAATAAGAAAAAAAGTTTATTAAAGTTGACAGTCAATTGTACATGTACAGGGTCAAGAGTATTTTTCAATGGTGGGATGGCAGGTGGTGGTGAAATCTCCTCTACTACATTAAGGATGACTAGATCTCGTCCCCCTCAAAACCAAAATTAACTCTTCGGAACTTAGTTTGATCTAAGCCTTTTAATGGTGGAGTTATCCCATAACTTTGTTGTGGTGGACCCTCCTATTTAGGAGGAAGATTTTGTAATATTCAAGATTGAAAGATAATGGGTTAAGCCACATTATATATATAAGTTTAATTAATTAATTAAGACACCCCTACAGATAATTAGAATCATAACAAACAAAACACACTATAAATGGTTCTAAGAGATACAACAGAAAACCACCTACAAAGGTACCTCCTAAATGCCAAAAAATTTGAGCTGATGATATATCTAAGGCTGTTGACTAATGAAGGACTACGAGGTAGTTACCCCAAACTCTCTACACTAGTCTTGACTAACTAGAGTGACCTCAATGAAGCTAAGTGTCACCCCCTAACAACATTGATATGGTGATTGGCATCTACGTTAGGTACTATTAGGACTTCCCACCCATAATCACATAGGTAAGAACCCTCAATATAGGCCACTAAGATTACCATCACATTTCCAAATGACTAGTATGACATGTGTAATGAGAACCATATGCATAAGCGAGGTAACTAAATATGAAACCTTTTGAGAAATTACTCAAATTAAGCCTCACTTCTATAAAGATTCTCAGACACAAACAAAATAAAGAACACCAGTATCCAGGCAGTCATGATGTTACTATACAAGTTCCTAATACAATCATGTGCTTGAATTTCATGTGAGAAGATCTTTCCACATTCAAATTTTGACATTAGTCGAAAACTTGGATGACGTTGAATTGTGTGACATGGATTGTGTCACCTAGTTTACCTAGTAAATTTGAGTTGAAGGAGTTAGAGTTCAGTTCTGCATGTTTGATTGTTAATTTGTAGCAATCCAGGTAAGCTATCTCAGGTTGTTTTCAGATAAACTAATTCCAACTTTTGGAGGAATGAGTGGAAGGTCAGTTAAGCAAGTGGGACTTCAGTCAAAATTAGTGATCATCCAGTTAACTCATCAATCAACCCAAAATATCTAGTGCATGCAGAGAATTTGAGTTACCCAGTTGAGGTGGAGAATCCAAGGTAGTGTAACATCAATTTTACACTAGTCTTGAGTGTACAAGTGTTTCATTCAGTCAGATGATCAGAATAAATAATTGCATAATTTAATTAGAGGAATTCTCTAAATAATAGGGGCTAATTCCTCAAGGAACAACGCAAGGAAATAGTAGCTCAAACCGAGGCAAAATTTGACTAGGTATGGGTTAGAGGCATTTAGTGAGTAGAGATATAGGTTGTGCACTTGTAGGGTGATCCGATTTGAGAAAAGAAATTTTAATTTATCTCTATTCATTTGATTAATAGAAGTAGGAATTGTGGTTTTTAGTAGATTTATTTCCCAAGATAAAAATACTTGTTGTGTGTGTGTTATTTCTTCTTGCAAGCCATAAATTTTTGTTGTAAATTTTGAATTAATGTTCATAGTGCAGTAGTGTAGGTTATGTATTCTAATTTTGATTAAAAATTCATGAGAAATTGAAAATATAAAACCTAATTTCTACATGGTATCAGAACTAGATTCACATTATAGTAGGAAATTTGATGTCGTTTCACAAATGTTCGAATTTGAAGATCAATATAGCAGGATTTCTTCAGAGTTGAGAAGATGACCTTAAATGGAGTAAGGCTAGAGTATGCCTTTCAAGGAACCTATAATTTTTTTGCGTGGAAGGACCACATGGAGGCAGTATTGGATGACAAAGGATTACTTCAATATATCGAGATAGATGTTGGAAAACCATAATCATCTGCTGACCAAAACCTTGCTCAGTGAAAGAAATATGTAGCTAACGTGAGGAGAATAATCTTGGAGGGAGTACGAGATCATATTTTCTCGAATATTCACAGAAAAGAAAATCCATTCATGATATAGAAATCATTGATATAATTGTTCGAGAATAGTATTGACCACAAGAAGCTCGTGCTTAACGATAAACTTTGAAGTATCAATATGTATAAGAATAACATAATTTCGCAGTATCTAAGGAAGTTTACACAGTTTCGTCATGAACTTGGTAGGGTTAGTGTTAATGTCCCTAAAGAAGACTTGGGAACCTTAGCCCTTTTGGGCCTTTCTAAGAGCTGACATAGTTATCAAGATTCAGGGAATGGGAGTGAGAAACTACCGAGTTGGGATAGCTTTTGGATTGGAAGAATTTTAGGTAGGCAAAATGTCAGAGTGTTCAAAGCCACACACAAGAATTTAGAATAAGATATTTAATATTGGTTGTAGATTTGTCTTCACAAGGCACTCTTGTTAAATGCATAGGTGGGTTACATAGCTATTTGAGACATGCTATACTTATGTTTAATCCCACCAATCTAGATGAAAACTACAACAAATAACGACATTGGTGAGGGTCAAAAAATGTCACCATAAGCTCATTGGTGATGGTCAAAAGAGCCTCTGTCACCAAAAATTGAACGTCGGCAAAGGTAGCGTCGCCAAAAGTATAGTTCTTGTGCTGACATTCAAGGTTTGTCGCCAATAATCATTTATAATGAAAAACAGTTACCGTCACCATTTCATATGAGCAATCGTGACAAAATTAGCCTCCATCACCAAAAAAATGAATGTCACCAAAGGCAGCGTCGTCAAAAGTATAGGTGTTGTGGTGAAATTCAAGGTCTACCATGAATAATGATTATAATGACGAAGAGTGACCGTCACCATTTCATATCAACAATAATGACTGATTGTGATGGTACTTTCATGCTCGTCATTATTGATGCATATATATGGCAACATTCATTGACTATCATAATTTCATATTTTGGTGAGACTAAAAAAATGTCACCATAAGCTCATTGGTGATGGTCAAAAGAGCCTATGTCACCAAAAATTGAATGTCACCAAAGGTTGCATCACCAAAATTATAGGTGTTGTGGTGGCATTCAAGGTTTGTCATGAATAATGATTATAATGAAAGACTGTGATCATCACCATTTCATATGAACAAAAATAATTTATAGTGACAGACCTTTCATGGTCGTCACTATTGATGCATATATTTGGTGATGTTCGTTGATTGTCACCATTTCATATTTTGGTGAGGGTAAAAACATTTCACCATAATCTCATTGGTGATGGTAAAAAGAGCCTCTGTCACCAAAAATTGATCATCATCATTCAATATGAATATTAGTGAATGATGAAATCAAACCACCAACCTCCTGTTTGTAAAGCAAGTGATCTTCCATTGAGCTATCACCCTTTAAAGAATTAGACTTAAAATTTTTTACCTTGAAAGTTTATAATTTGTCAATACAATTTTCAATAAATTATAAAACTTTGTAAAGTCTTTGCAAATATTTTAATAAACAGGAAAAATAACATTGAAGTTGGAGGTCCCTACCTAATGGTTATGGAAATTATGAAAATTAGGTGGAGTGAAAAGTAATTACGTATAATATACTTAATATATTCAGTTGAATACTTAATTAGAAGTGAAATTTTGAAGACATCTATAGCCTATAAATGACCTATAATTATCAAACCTAAAATATGCAAATTACACAAAATGCGTCAAATAAATGGTACTTAGAATGGTCACTACCGTCAAGCTTCAAATTGTCAACAAGTAAATATTTATTTTGTCTATATATTGGCCTGCAAAACATTAAATGACATATTTCATTTCATGAATTGAAATTCTATTCAAATGGTACGGAATATAGTTTATTCTACTATCATTCAAAGGAACCTCTAAATGGAATTAGCACAATCTCATAATCAAAATTTTCCTACAAGTCAACTCAAAAGAGAGCCCTAGCATCTCAAGGCTATTGGTTTTCCATTAGATTTCTCTTGTTGGGAGGACAATAAAAAACACCAATAAGAAGAAGGTTTCTGGATCTTTTTTTTTATGTAATACAAAATAGATATTTATCATTGAGAATGGAATTCTAGATACATATGAATGTTTTTCTCTTTGGTATATGCTTCATTTTCCAGGAGGGATGTATTTAAGCTTCAAGGGAGTGCACAGGAGATATGTGGCATGCTAGGATTTGTTTATGGTGAATCCTTTCCACCCTTAGTGGCGGAATGGAACATTCTATTTATCCTTGTCTTGTTTCCTTGGCTGAGGGGTGTTGCTCGAACTTGACGACATCATATCTTTATCATTTGTTCATCAAGCATGAAGTAAAATCCATTAATTTCTCGGTTCAGATCTATTGAACAATGCTGGAAGGAATATGATGTGAACTTAGAAATAGGTTTTTATCATGAAGTGGAGAAATGACATCAAATCAGTATTGGTGGGAGAAATACATTTTATTATGAAGATCATAAAGATCATTTTATGAATATGACCATGGGGTATCACCACAGTCCTAATGGTTATTGTTTTCTAAACTATTACCATGGCACTAATTGGATTTCTTACAAATTTATAATTTTTATGAGGGATTCAATATACACCAGATGAAAACCTTGTAGTGAGAAAAATAATGCACATGGTAGATACATCTAATTATGAAATAGAAGGTTATAGAATGTAATGTGAAAAATCAGTAGACAAGTCATTATAAATAACATCAACCACTTCAAACAGAAAATGATATAGCATAGGATGTCTCAATACATCAAGAAAATCAAATACTGATTCATTACCACAAGTTGTTCCAAAGACTATTCAAATATCCTCTCATTCAAGAAATTTAGTAGTTACCAATTTGAGCTTTAAAATTATAGATAAAGTAGCCATCTTGAAAAGAGAGAACTCAACTAACTCCCTTAAACTTGGACTCTTCTTAGCGAAACAAAATAACAACATAAAAGTTGTGTAATTGTGAATATAAATAGCTAAACACTCTAAAACTACTAAATAAAGCCAGATCAATGGAACATAAAGAACAAGCAGGAAATCAACAATGAAATTTAGGTCAAGGAATAAAAATTAAAAGAAAACTTCTCAAAAGTATGGCACATAAAGGAAGCTCTAAGACATTAGAATAACATAGACATCAAGATAATTGAAGGAAACTAACAATATCAAGCAAAGGTCTAAAGACTGTTTGAATAGAGTCTCAGTACTGAGTCCTAAGGGCTTATTGATCTATGTGAAGGTAGATATGAGGCGTTAAAAGACATCACACTCATCTCTGGATGTAGAAACTTGGTTCTTGCATCCCCCCATACTGCTTCAGGTGAGACTGCAGACTGCACTACACGGGTTGTTGTCGAAAGGGTCAGTAGTGTATGGATTTGTTGGTTGGCACAACTAACTCTGAACCTAGATTAGGACCCCCTAAGAAAACAATTCTCATGGGATTTTTAAATTTTAACCAGAAATAATTTAATAAAAATGGTTTACTAAATTATTTACTATAGTGAAAGTGAATTTACTATGGTTAAGTTAATCCTAGATGGAGTATTTCGATCAGCTATGAAATGACTAGGTGATCATTTTTTGGGTGAGAACAAAAAGGCTAGAGGAAACATCATCATACTGTACCTCTAAAATTCATAGATGAAAGTAGAAATGATTGATATGGTCTTCTCCCTTTGTATTCTTGATAGGATAAAACTTAGATAACAATTTCTCTAGATGTCTAGGCATTCTATGAAGGTTATCAAGAAGAGCGAGTGACCCTTCGGCTGTCCAATCCAAGTCCTAATCAACCATGTCTTCTTCTGCTTTCTCCTCCTCCTTTTCTGAATCTAGTGAGCATTCTCCTTTTTTCATGCCTTCATTGGTCTCAAAATTAGTTGTCAACTATTCTCCAACAATAGGAAAAATATCTTCCTTGTACTCTTCGTGAATAGGTGGAAGCGACTCTTGCCATACTATGTCCTCTGAAGACTCTTGTAATTCCTCTAGAGTGGAAAAGACCAAATCTTCCATCCATGTAACCAATAAACCATTGCGATTTGTTTCTTAATTCTTTGTGTGATGATGAATATTATGAGAAATAGGGAGTAAACTAATATCTTTCTCAAACCGATGGGTTATAGGCTAAATTACCTAGAGTTATTTGTAGGTAACCTCATAGGCCAACTTCGGACCATGCTGAGAAGATCCTCCTACTTTGGGAATAGTAGTTGGGATAGTTCTTAGGATATTACGGCCTTGTCCAGAAGATGAATGATTGGGATGTGATGCGTTATTAGCCATAGAAAACTAACTTCCCTCCTCCTAGCTCCAGAATGTTGATGGTGTTGAATACTACCAACATACAGGGGATCTCCCTAATATGAGGTCCCAATTAGACCTCACACAATTTGGCATAGGAGACCCATCTAGAAATATGGCCTAGTTGTTGTTTACTTAAATATTTTCCTTGGTTTAAGAAATTACCACGAGAGAGTAGCACACATGTGCTTTTGAACAAGAAGGAGAGTGTGCCTTGTGAAATGTTCGATTGTAGATGTATCAGGGTACTTTTAATGTAGGGGAGAAAACTAAGCCTCTAAAATAAAATTAATAGTATTAATCTAATGGAGACACATGCACATAAATGAGAAATAATAGTTAGACATCAAGGAAAGTAGCTCACATAGATGCAATGATTGTTAAATCATCACAACACATAGTTCAATTACTTTAGTAAATATGTAAGCCATCATAAATTCTAAGCATTAGAATAATACTCTCAAAACATATATGATTCATGCATGAAAATGTGTTGGACAAATGTGTTGGCAAAAGTTGCAAGATACATAAGTACAATGAACATCACTAGCTGCAATAGTGGAGCATTAGAGCCACTACTTGCTCCCCAAAAGTATTATCTCTATCTCTGTAATGACTTGTCAGAGAAGCCAAAGTTAAAATTCCTTTTCTTGAGTAATGAGGATCCTTTTATAACTTGAGGCATGGTCTTGCATATCCTCAGACTCTTCACTTTCCAACTTCTAATGACCTTTGGACTTCTAGAACTCTTGAACTTCCAATTGACTTTTCGAACTTCATATGATTGTTGTACTTACATGTCTTTTGGACTTCTATAGTGCACCCTAGAGGTGTAAATAAAGAACTAGCTTGGCTTCTAGGACCATTTGGTATGTGTTTTTGAATTCTGGATTGCTCTTATAAAGATGCGGCCACCTCAAAATCTCATGTCGATAAGAGTCAAGCACAATGGTTAGCACAATGATCGACGGTTGACTAATGTAATTTACAATAATATTGGTGCTTCCCTCCTTGTACTTAATGTTCAAATGGAATTGTTACAGGTATGTAGACCATTTGTGAAGGTGATCGTTCTATAACTTTCCTTGTGTCTATATGAACTACAGGGGATGGTGGTCTTTCTAGATGACCGTTTCCTTCCCCAGAATGTAATTCTTCCATTGCTGGAAGGCCTTCACAATGCAATACATATATTTATCATAAAGTGTCTCAATGTGTTAGAAAGACTCGCCCTGTGATATGCCACTAGATGCCCCTGCTAAGTAAGAACTGCACCAATAGCATGGTCATATGCACCTATCTCAATCTCAAATGGTTTTTGAAGACCTAGTAATGTGAGAACTACTATAGAGAAGAGGTGATGATTTAACTCGAAAAATGCCTTTTGTTGAAATTCAAACCAAAAGAACTTTTATTTCGCTCCATCCTTGGTGAATTGACTCAAAGGCCAAGTGATATGAGAGAACCCCAACACAAAACTGTGGTAGAAATTTGAAAGACCTAGAAAGATACAAAACTCTGTTAGAGTGGTTGGAATTGGCCAGTCTCGAATAACTTGTATCTTGGTTAGGTCCTATTGGGATAAAGTCATACCAAGATACAAGTTATCCCAAATAACTTGTATGCACACCCCACTCGTCAGTGATGTACTCGATATATTGAACCTGGGTCATACCAAAAGTGCATTCCTCCAAATTGACACACAATTTGTGTTGTCGCAAGGTTTGGAGGACCTATCGAATATGGTGGAGGTGTTCTTCCCAACTCTGGCTAAAGATTAGGATGTCGTCCAAATGCACTACCATGAATGAATTGCTGAAGGGTAACAATATTTTTTCCATTAGGCTCATGATGGTTACGGGGGCATTTGTTAACTTGAAAGGCATGACTAGCCATTTGAAAAGGCCCTCCTTGATTTGAAGGTAGTATTCCACACATTAGATGGTTTGATTGGTACCTGGTGATAACTAGACTTCAATTCAATCTTGCTAAAATATTTCCCCCCTTGAGCTGGCCCAGAAGGTCACCAATCTAGGAGATTGGATACCTACTCGAGACAATGATCTTATTCAGTGCCCGATAGTCAATATAGAGTCTCCAAGTCCCTTCCTCATTTTGTACCAACATGATTGGGCTCCCACATGGTGATGAAGTAGGACTCATGTACCCTTTATGTAACAACCCCTGAATCTGCCTCTTGATTTCATCATTCTACAAAACAGTGTCGATAGATCAGCCCATTGGGTAGCAGCGCACCTGGGATCAGATCAATGGAGTTCTTGACCTGACAGTGTAGGGGTACCCCTGTGGGTGAGGTGAAGATGTCCCTATACTCCTCCACGACCTTTTCCATCTTCTACACTTGTGCGAAGGGGCCCTAAATGGAGGTCGTGGATGTGGCCATAATATTCTTCTTTCCCTGAGGGTGAATCATAAGGATGATATATTTCTTCATTTGGGAAATGATCTTACTCCATTACTTCACAGAGATCAAAGAGATGGTGGTAGGTGGTGCTACCTCCAGTATCCTGTATAATGTATTTCCAAAATAAATAATAACAATGTGAGGCCTAGACTCATACACAACCTAATAATAAATTACCCACTTCAAGAGGAGAAACATCACACAATGCCTCATCCTTGAATGACTTGATGTTGTAGGGAAGGTGACATTGTAGGATGATGGAGAGATCGCATTCTCGATAAAGCCACTGAATGGTGTACGGATATGGGTGCAGTGTTGTCAATAGGCCCAATCACTTCATGACCTCTATTGAAATGAGTTTATTTTGGCCTTTGTTGTCGACAATTAGCTACAATGGAGAACCCTTCAACCATTTTTGTGAATGGAAGAGCTGCCCCCCCTCCTCTGGATCTTCGGGCTCAGTATTTTGGATCTTAGTGGTCGAAACAGTGATACTGGGCTCTGCATCAATAATCTACTTCCCGTTGTTGTTTCCCTTATCAGTTTCTCCTCAGAGTCAGAACATGCATCTAATTTGAAAGCTTTCAACTCAACCACTAGTGACTACTTCTCTCAACGCTCACTTGTGTTGTGAGTGGGGCTCTTATGGAGCTCACACCATTTCCCTATGGCGTTCTTTGTCTTTGTTGTGTTCTTCTTTTCTTTCAACTTCAATGGGTTTTCCTAGGTTGTCGTGCCTTGTCTTTTTCCTTTATTCCGTGGTTTGGGGGCTCCTTTCCCATGTTTCAGATTTTCAGATCCAAAGTCTCACTTCTTCTGTTCAAATTTACGCTCAATCTTAACAATGTTTCGATAGGCAGTGCCAAGCGAGGAGATGTTGAAGAGCTCCATCTCGTCATGGATGTACTTGTGTAGATAGTCACAGTACTTGAGTACCAAATGACACTCATAATACTTGATACCTAAATTCATTTGAAGGGTATGAAAAATATTTGTTAACTCTGGCACATCTTGGTCCCTTCCTTGCTGCAACGTGGTCCACTTTATGTATTTATCTCCATAGCTCCCGATAGGGTAATATTGTTCCTCGATGGTGTCTCAGAAAGAATTACAAGTGGGTGTGGCTGAAAATAGCGAGGGTTCACTCTCATCCTTTTGTTCAAAGTAGGTTTCCCACCAGTCCTTACATTGGGGGCGACTTTGAGGAGTGAAAAAGTAATCTTTCCCTGATTGGAAAATACATGAACCAAAAAGTATTCTTCCAAGAGATTTAACCATTTGTCTATGATGTCTACATCTATATGACCTTCAGATATGGGAGTTTCAAAGTTGATTTTTACCTTAAAGGGAGTGGCACCTCTAGAGTGGCTATTGGATGAAGGTGCATCGAATGTGGGTAGAAACCAACAGATTTGGGCAAACTTATACATGATTGTGTTCCTCTGTTGCTTGAGGGCTTCCTCTAGCAATATTTTGACAGGATCTCCTGCTCCCTCATCTTTCTTTTCTTCTTCCAACGAAGTCTGTCATGATTTGTGAGGTTGGTATTGCAAAGGTTTAATCAGTGCAAGCCCTAACTCCTTATACCTTGACCACATTGGTGACATACAAAGAAAAAAATAGAGAAACAGTAGACTTCTCTGATACCACTGATATAGACTTATATAGGAACACAACAAAATATAGATATAGACATAAAAAATGAGATGAAGAATAAATAAAACTTCATTTCATTAATAACAAAGAACTGAAATATGCTTACATACAAAATGGAAATAAACTAGCTGGGGCAATGGTAGCTTATATCTTAGAAGAGATGTGGTAGCTACTTTCCTCTAAACTATGTTACAATGAGGCTCAAGGGATTTTTTATTATTGAACAACAAGTGAAAACAATAAAATACCAAAATCCTTACCCCAGGAGATGGAACACCAAGAGTTTGTTGGCCCTGTTGGAGTTAGTTGGATAGCCAAATTTTGAGGGTCGTAACATGGTCATATGATCTCTGTTTGGCACATAGGATACCTCATTGGAAACATATCTCTAATTTCTACAAGATTTTTCAAGACCATACCTATAGCTCCTATCCTACTGTGGACCTAAAAAAGATGTTGTTTAGGGGGTCAAAATAGCTCTAGAAGTTCAAGACCCAAAAAATTGCTAAAAATAGTAAAAGATACTATAATCAAGCAAACTGATGAAACTGACTGGAGGTCTAGGTGGAATAGGTGGGTTTCCACCAATATCCACCTAGATCATTTATTTCCATTAGTATTTTTTTGGAAAAATTTGGTTCTTATTTCCCCTTATTGATTTTTTTTCAGATCACAAGTATTATAATAGCAATAAATGATAGATCTAGTGAAAACCTTGAAAATTATAGGTTTTGAGATGGTCTAGATTTATCTAGGAATGAAATGAAATACACATTTAAACCAAAAACAGAGAGATACAAAAAAACTGAACTTCAATTAATAAATATAAAATGTTGAAAATTGTTTACATGTGGAATGAAAGCAATCTAGCTCGAGCGATATTAGCTTATCTCTAAGAAGAGACGTGACAACTACATGCCTTTGAACTATGTTGCAATGCTATTTTGAGGCTTTTTTCCCATGAAGAAACAACGATAAATCTTAAACATCTAAAATCCTAACCGTAGGAGATGAAGTGCCAAAAGTTTATAGCCCCGAATTGGGTTAGTTTGAATGTCAACTTCTCAGGGTCATAACTTTTGAATACAAACTCTAGTTGGTGTGCACCATATCCCATTAGAAGATTCTATCTAAGGAAAATAAATTTCAATTACAAATGTATCATTTGACTTACTTATTCATGTTTACCCAAAAATTGTTGTTTAGGGCCCCAAAAAAATCATGTTTACCCAAAAATTGTTGTTTAGGGCCCCAAAAAAACTCGAGAAGTTCAGGACCTGAAAAACAGCTAAAAATAGAAAACTATGTTGAAGAATTGGATCATGAGCCTGATGGTAGGAATGAAATCAGTAGAGAGAGTCCAATTTCATTAATTCAGAGTCATAGAAACCAAAACAATTCCAATAGCCAATCATTAATGTTGTTGCTTAAGGATGCAATCATACTGGTGCTGCTAAGGAAACTTTCAAATAGCCTATCATTAGGAAAGATAAATATTCACAAGCCAAATATGATCCTAATCAATATATAATGTACTTTAAATATGCTACTGATATTTTCAAAAAATTGGCTTCCTCTTCTTATAGTCTTAGAGTTGTAGACGAAGAGAAAGTACAAAATTTATTCTCTAATAAGAGACCATCAGCTAGGTCAATTTTCTCTCAAGAATCTCAACAACCTATTACAATGTGGTTTCAATTATTCCTAGATATTCTGAATGACGAGCAACTCTCTAATAAATCTTGAAAGAAGATGAAGGGGATAGTGAGAGATGAAGAGTTTTTTCAATGACTTATCTCTGCAAACTTACTAGAACACCATATTCAAAGGTCAAGGGTAATAAAAGGAGAATTGAGAAAGAATTCATTATACATGTTGATATTACAGGCTATCAGATAAAGGAAACCATGTTGGAATTTGGATTTGATGTTAATATTATGTTGAAGATGACCTGGGATGAACTAGGATAGCCTATGCTAGTGTTTTCTCCAATTCAATTTATATGGAAAATGAACATTGCATTTTTCTGGTTGTTCGATTCGAATATGTAGAGTTGGATATTGTAGGTGTCAAATCCTATATAGATTTTGAGGTTATTTACATTATTGGAGACAAGCATTCATATGTTTATTTATTAGGGGTTGATTGGGCCTTTAAAATTTATGTTTTTATTTATTTTAAGAGAGATACCGTGACCTTTGAGGTTGATGGAATTAGGTTTGTTTAACCCTTCAAATATTATCAAGATAAAATATTTATTGAACCCGTTGAATATGTGAAACACCCCAATGGCCTTGATCATTTGTATCAACATAATGTACGAAAAAGGGAAGATTATGTTGACCTTATAGCTCATGGATTTATCAGTTGATGGATTATATAAAACACATAAGCAGGTTTTGATGTTGACCCAAAGATGTGCACTTGTTATATCATCTCAATGGATTGAGATGAAGGTAAGAAACTATCACCCTTCTTTAAGATCTTACCCCTATAGACATTTTTGTAAGATATATTGAACTTATTTTTCTATAAGAACTAATATTTCCTTTAATGGGTGTTACATTGCAAGCTACTCTTGCTCAGGGGTGGGTCACCCATTGCAACAATATTTTATCTTCGGAAATGACCAAGTCTACTCTTATATGTAGATTTTCTAAACCAGAGAGGGGACCAAGCTCAATTCCCTTATATCCAAGTCACACTAGCCTTAAAAATAATGTTCATGTTGGTGTCACAACCTGGAAAAATAGTAAGTTTCCTAGTGAATTATGGGTGCATCAATTTATTCACACTCTAGGAGTTATTCCCAACACTTGGTTTTTGAAAGAGCAAATAAAAAGACAAAAATCTAGCTGGGATGAGTTAATTTCCTAGTTATATATTTATTTTAAATTTTTAGTTGAAGATTCTGATATCACAGAAGCCTTGAAACATGTTAAACGAGTTCCATTTCCTATTATAACTATGCCTTGAAAAGCCTTCGAAAATAGAGGTGTGGAACTCTATTTTCTTTTGATTTTCATATGGTTGTCACTTGTGGAAATATTGATAAAGAGTGAGGTGATGATGATTTACAAGGACTAATACATCTCTCTTTTAAACACTCTGAAGGAGAACGAAGTATTAAATATGATCCTCCTAAAGATTCTCTTCATTTATAGCCCCTTAAGTTGCAAAACTTCAATATTGGTTCCGATGAGAAAACTAAATTAGCATCCATAGGATATTAATAGGATGAGAAAAAAACTAAATGGATATTTGATCTACTCAAGAAGTATGAAGACTTATTCCATGCCTCTTTTTCAAAACTAAAAGGCATCAAGGGACATTTAGGAAAAATGAAGATATTTATAAAACTACATCTCAATCGGTGAAATATTGTCTATATTAGTTGAACCCCAGAGTCAAGAAAATTTTTAAGAGAGAGATTATAAAATGATAGCATCATGACTTATTTTTCTTGTACAGGAGGCTGATTGGATAAGTCTTATAGTTATCTAAGATAAGAAGGATTATTATGATAAAAAATTTTGTGTAGATTATCATATTTTAATAATGCATGTGCTCATGATCCCTTCCTACTCCCTTTAGTGAAGAGGACTTGGACAATGTTGTAGGAAAAGAGGCCTATTGTTTTATTGATGGATTTTATGCTATCATTAGGTTTAGATTGTAGAAGAAGACAAGAAGAAGACCACTTTAACTATAGAATGGGGATCTTATGCATACCATGTTTGGACTAAAAAAGGTTCCTGCAATTTTCTCGAGTATTTTTATTGCAACTTTTAGATAATACATAAATAAGTTTTTGGAAATGTATATGGATGATTGAACTATATATAGTCTATCGAAGAAATATGCAATTATGCTCAGGGTAATGGTTGACTGGTTTAAACAATTAAAAATTTCCCTTTATTTATAGAAATGTATTTTTTGTGCGGAATTTAGGAATTTATTGGGACATATTGCTTGTAAATTTGGTGTATCAATTGATCTAGCTAAAATTTTTATAGTTATTAACATGCCACGTCCAATGCAAATTAAGTACCTCATATCTACTTTGGGACATACACGCTATTACCATTGTTTTTTACATAAGTATGCTTCTATAACTACTCCACTTGAGAAACTTCTTAATAAATATGAATCTTTTGTGTGGGCTTCTTAGTGTGATGTTGTGCTTGAGGCATTAAAAGATAAATTAGAAAGTGCTCATATCGTAGTTTATCATAATTGAAGTAAGTACTTTAATGTGCATGTTAATGATTTTGAAACTACTCTTAGTTTTGTACTTGCACAACCAGGAGAAGGGAACCTAAATCACTCAATATAATTTTCTAGTAGGAAGTTATCTATTGTAGAGCACAATTATACTACAATTGAATGAGAAGATTTGGTTATAGTGTATTCTCTTTAGAAGTCTTGCCACTATTTCTTGGGAGGCCATTTCAATATTTTCATAAACCATTTAGCCTTGAAGTACCTAGTGAATAAGCTTGTCATAGAGGGAAGCGTTTGTCAATGGTTATTTTTGTTTCAAGAGTTCCCTTTTGAAGTCATTATAAAATATGGGTGATCTAATGTGGCTCCTAATCATCTTTCTTGACTGGAGTTAGGAGAATCGTGGAGTTCTATTGATGATCAACTTGTTGATGCCAATTTATTCCAAATTGAAGTTGTTCCTGATTACTTAGAGGGTATAAAACTTTTTCTAACTACCCATACTTTCCTTGAGGATTATTTCATAACATAAATGAAACATCTTATAGTCAGAGCAATTTTTTATTAGATTATTGTAGGCCATTTATACAAATTGGGACTTGATAATATTCTCCATATATGTCTCTTCAGTCATGAAATGGATGCAATTCTATGGGAATTCCATAGTGGAGTTGTGGGAGGCCATGTTGAGAATATTATTTATCGATATGGCTACTTGAGGAGTCTAGATAATTATCAAGGGGCTCATTTTATTAATGATAATATTGCAACTCCGGCTTAGGCTTTTCTTACTACATTACATTCCATATGCAGGCCAATGGTACAACAAAAGCATTTAACAAAATTAAGGAGAAATGTCTCACTAAAATTTGTTTACCTAATAGAGATTATTAGGATGCGAGTGTCCATGCAACACTTTGGGATTAGAATACTACTACCAGGAGGTTACACAAGTATACTCCATTTCAATTGATATATGGAAAATAAGTTAAAATCAATGAATAATTCCTTCTTCCTAATTTATGCATTGCACAGGCGACCGAGACGACAAATGATGATTCAGTTGTAGAACCACTCTAGGATTTATGGTCTGAATTACATTAAAAAATATTTCTAGGATATTTTCATGAGACTGTGCAAAAGCAGAGCCATAAGACTTGGAATGATCACCAAGTCAAGAAGAAATATTTTTATGTTAGGGATCACATTCTTATTCATGAAATAATGTACTTGAAACATCCAGCAAAACTCCAAATTCATTGGTTGGGACCATTCATGGTTATGGAAATCAAATATTTAGGCGTTGTCCGACTTACACAACTTGATGGTATTCTTCAACCTGGTAGGGTGAATGGCGTTTTTGTGAAACTATACTATGCACATTAATTTATATATTTATGGTTCTCTCTATCTAGGAGCATAGGTTAGGTATTAGGTTACAAATTAGTCAGTATTATTAATCGTGGTAGCCTACTTTTGGTTTCTTCGAGTTACTTCAATGGGTTTCTATTGTTTGGTTGCATTATAGCACAATTGATTGTGGTCGGGGATGTATAGCACATGTCACTTGTTTCTAGTTTGATTCCCTTAGTTACATGTTCATTATGTTAAGTCATCACTACCATAATGGTTGGATATGCTGAGTTAGCAATCATTTTTTAGTTTTGTCCATTGTATTGTCACCTTTTTTAGTTTCTTTTGTCTAGTTTTATAGAAGATGATTTGGCACCTTGTGATATCGGTTTCTATCATAATCAATTTGATGAATCAAGGATATATTTAGTCAGTATTTTAATTACCTACCTTATTAAACGTATAATTGGAAAATTGGATGTCATATTTGATGGGAATTCTCTATGAGTATAGTGAGTCATGCCCTTGTCATTCATTCATTTTTTAGTCTTGGTTGAGTTATTGCCCTAGTGTATGAAGTTGAGCCTCATGATGACTTGTAAGGAAAATATGAGAAAGCCATTCTCTTCAACAATGATTTGACTAATTATTCCCTTTTTCTGGCTTTGATACCATAAGTGTACATGGTTACACTCCAATTATAGTAGGTGATATTTCTCCCATGGTGAAGCCTTCATTCCAATTAATCCAACTACCTACCCTTAGTATGCTTTGGGAATTATCATTGTTTGGAACTACTGGAGAGGTTGGTCAATGTACCAAGTTCTTAATTATAAGAATTCCATATGGTTCATTGTGGCTATATAACGAATATCCCATCCATGTCCCTCATATTCATAATTTAATAGGGTTATCCATGGAGGGATAATATGTTTCCACTGCATTTCAAGGAACATCCAAGCATATCAAAAAGATGGGCTATGCCAATTTATATGCCAAATATAGTACCAATGATGAGGATGTGGACCAAGTAGACCTTATCAACAATGATTAAATCAAATTTTATTGTCATCTCATCACAGGTAAATTCACCCACCATTACATAAATGGTGAATGCACGCTCACCATCATTTGTGTCGTTGAATTATGTACACAAGTTATATTGTTAAATTGGTGAAAGTACCTCCTAAATGAATTTTTAATGGCCTAGGAAGATGCATATAAAAGCGGGGTTAATTCATCTATGGTTATTTTCTCATTACCTTCCATGATGAAATGGCATGCCCTTGATGGCCATGGTATGCATGCAACTTTAGATAAACAAGCCTTAGCTCATGTTTTCAATCCTTGAAATATTCATTCTAATGCCCCTAACATTACTTTCAGTGACAGTGCTTTTGGTACATAGTACAACTAACTTATTATCGCTATCTAGATTATGAGAGTTCCACAATCCCTCCTTGACAAGCATGCCTTTCAAATTTGGATGGAATTGATCACCACCATTGTTATTCTCACCCTAAAGCCATAGAGAAAGATAAGTTTTCCACCTACCCTTTGCCTTTCTATATTTCTCCAAAGATATACAACAAATATTTCATGCGCTAACCTAGAGTCTAGCAAGTCCGTAAATTAGATGGAACCTACTATTCTCTTAGCACTTTAACCCAATGAAAGTTACCTTCACTTTCTACCTCATCTACCCATAAGCATTCATTCATGCCACCACCTTCGCATTTGATCCAGGATATTTTCAACCTTTAATTAAATGGCTTCAAACCTATTTCACTTTTTTTTGGACCCTTGTATCTACTTCTCAACCTAATGGATTTGCACAAGTTGTAATTTCATCTATTCCCATTGTTGTTGCTCTTCAAGCTCCATCCTTTCATCTCGCTTAACTTCCTATGGCTCCCTTCGCAACACTGTTTGTGGTTCCAAGTGCATCCGTTATTCCTACTCTAATAACTCAAACAACACCTTCTATTGTGGCTCTACCTAAAGTTTTCTAGATTGGATATTATGAACTGACTAAGCCCTTTTAGCTAACCCCAATAGTAGAAGAGTTGCAACTATCTACACTTATTATTCCAAGTCCATCCCGTACACTACCTTCTCTTCTATCTTCTCTGAATGAGACCAATATTTCTGATAATGACTAAAACATGTGATCCATTAATTCTACTCATGAGAAAATTCTAGAGCTTTTATCGGTTAAACTAAACACTCCTGTTGAGATTGGTGCCCCTTTTAATATTCAATTTTCTAAGTTTATTCAACAATCATAAAATTGTAAGAAGGTATTGCAAATGTGTGCCCAATATCATGATGTGGTTTCATTATTACCGTTTTAAGTGCATGATCGTGTTTGGCATAACATCCAACAAGAGAAAGGACAGGCTCCAAAAACTTGAAAACAGGGTTAGTCAGAAAAATATATTACTAGTGGTCAACCTTTGCAGTCCATATTTCCACCGAGCAATGTTATTTTAACAGTAAATATTTGGTAATGGTCATCATGCCAACTATTCAAATTTATGAAATCTTCCTCAAACCAGCTAGAAAATCATATGGCTTCTGTAGACAAATTACAACTCGATCTTACACAGGCTCATCAATATCTGCAACATAAACTTACTCAAGTCATAAAAGAACAAGATTTGTTTCAACAAAAGAAGGATAAAGTTGAGAAAAAACTAGTAGATGTAAATTTTAAGCTCATCGATATGTGTTCTACTATGGTGGAAATAAGTCCCAAGTTACCTAAAGATATATCATCATATGAACCCCTTCAATGTCTAGACTTTCTTGAAGATTCCTAAACAAATTTGGGCTCTCATAATATATCTCTTCCATCCATTATTTGTCAGTTGTTGTAGAGAGTACCTGATTAGATACAAGATTTATTTCAATAGATAAACCTTGTAGTTGAGAAGGGTTCCACTCTTTAGTCTACTCTTTAGCATCCAACATATGACTCTTGAGATATTTTATGCTAAGTGTAGGACTGGTCAGGAATCCTCACAATGTGAAACCTACCAATTTATGGTTTTTGGGATTAGATTAAGAAATTAACGAAGAATGTTGGTGTGATCAATGATCCCTTTAAGCTATAAAAAATATTTTCCTAAATTAAATAAAAGGATGTTGAAGTTACTA